>DWNH01002116.1:0-10280 GCA_018249895.1 Tiana niger | reverse complement strand
TGATGGTAAGTGATCACCGTCGCCTATGGGCATGGGCAACACCAGAGGAGTCGCCAATGCGTTGCTGGCTTTGAAGGAGAGCTCTTTTAGCGTCTCTTTTGAAGATCACTATGTCATAGTCCACCGGGAATGCCTCTGCAGAAAGATCGTTCCATAGTTTAGACGGGGCAGGAATGAACGTCTAAACCGGACCATGGAAGACCGCCACGAATCCAGACGGTGTGTATGGAACTTCAGTCTTCTCAGGATGGTATACTGCAGAAAACTCATAAATTTTCGAATCTGTTATGTTTTGATGAAAATATTTTATACCTACTCTAGATTTCAGTCAGTATTCATTTTTGCTTGAAATAATCTTCTATTGCAGAATTAATTCTCCACGCGATACCCTGTTTTACTTACTTTTTTTAAATATGTAGTTGGTTAGCGATAAAACTGCGTAAAAAATAACTTCTTCTCATATGTGTGTAGTGTTATGTATTGGTGTGCAATAAACAACATTTTATCGTTTTTATCTTACACGCGGAGGAAACATGCGTAGGCATTGTTCAATCGCTTACTAAAAAATGAGTGTTGAATTTACAGTCTAAGCGTACGCCTGCATGTAATACGTGTTGAGTTGAAAACAATTTTGTGCAATTTTTCATGATAATTGAGACGTTTCCTAGACAGGTACAATCGTAGCATCACACCTTATAAATCTCCCTCTCATGAACCATTTAGGAGCGGAAACAATGCGCTGGCGGGATCTCGTGATTGTAAGAGGCAGTTAGTGATGCTATTTAAAGAAATGTGTAGAGGGCGCTGAAAATTACTTGTTTTGTAATGATTTTTTTTCACACTTAAGGTGTTATCTATTTTTTAACAGAATCATATTATTTAATTAAATACTGTATATAATATTATATATATAAGCATTAGGGCCGATTTTTCAATACTATGATAAAGTTTCAGACAGCATTTATTCGACAGATAATAATAAATGGATTTCTCAATAATTAGATAAGCTCTATTCAAAGAATAAGTAAATGGAATATGAAATTAAATTAAATTAAATTATACCTTTAGTTAAATGGAATTGAAAAATAGAAAGAAATTATAAGACCAATAAACAGTCGAATAACTTTATTCGTTTGGTTATTATTTGACGTTTTATCCGACGATTGAAAAATCGGCCCTTAGTGTAATAAATGTCTAAATAACTTGAAAAGAAAATAAGAATGAGTATCTCTTGTCAAAATTTAATAATAGTTTACATAACGGTAAAAAATTTACATTGAAAGCTGAAATAGCAACTGCGGTACTATCGCAACCTTCCTTGAATGGAAGGCTCTATCTTTTTCCTTGAATACAAAGCCGCATTGTCTGTCACACTTAAATCAGATCTGAATATGTTCAGTCTATTATAATTATATTTAGCTAGGTACATAGTAGAGGACGCCGTTATGTAAACTGGGTTATGGCAGCGGGCGCGAGCTGCACTCAGAGTAACGAGGATGCGCCGCATTATCCTATTCGGCTTCACCTATTTGCTAATCATTGTGCTCTATACCAGACCTATGCCCTATAATATAGCTAATCGAATAAACTAGGTTACAGTATATAATATACTTGAAAATAATAGAATTTGCATCGATATAGCATCGCGTGGATAGCAGCGCACAGTTTTTCATAGTACCTATTAAGTTTTATAAGAAGTGTAATGTAAAGAAACCTCGAAGCGAAATGCGCTAAAACATTTTTAAATAATAAGATGAAAATCTATAAGTTATAGAACTATTTGTATTCTGCTAAGTGGTTTATCAGTCATATTTTTCAATTGAATTGAACACAATTTGAATTTAAAAGAAAAGTAGTTAAAAAAATTATAATACACGAAATTATTTTATAGTGAGTAAATTAATATTTTATTAATTTTTAAATTTTAACCTCAAAAATTGGCGCACAATACTGCCCTTTTTCAAAAAGAGAATTCTTTTGCTTTTTTAAATGATACTTTTTAAAGTACATTACAAAAGTAGGCTAACATTAATACGTGAGAGTAAACAAAATAATATGTACTTACAAACATTGCATCTGCGCAGCTGGCTGTAATTTCATGGAATCAGCATTTTTGTTGTTTACGTTATTGGCTAGTACAAGAATTCATCCATTTTATTGACGGGTTGGTATTTGGGTAACCGCAAAATTTTGCACACCATAGTCGATTTGGTGTCAATCTCCAATGTATTTATAATAAGAAAATATTTTACTTCAGAGCATAAATATGTAAATTATCAAACATATAATTAACGACATTCTGACCACACTTGGTTAGTTTCGAAACTAATTATTTTTCGCGTAAGAGAACTTTAAGTATTTTATATATTTGTCGTTAATTATCAGACAATCTTAACTTTTATTATCATTCCTCGTTATTATATTTACTGAAATGTGTAAATAAATGTATGTATATATTATAAATCAAATTACGTCGCATCCGAAGAATAGCATAATATCTTGAGCTCCTGGATCCTCACTTCATGATCACTCCATAGACAAATTATGTTATCTAATTAATTATCATATTATTGAGGTCATTGAACCTGATCCAATGTGTTGGCAGGTTTGTGAGTCCGCTTCGGGGTGGGCCGAGTATACGGGACCATTGTTTCTCCTGTCTCATGTACACATTTGACGTGGGAACAACGCTTATACGAACATATACAGATTTATTTACATAGCGTACCCACTCCGACGCTTATGTTTGTATTCCATCGGAGAAACATTTAAATCTCTTTAAAAGAATACAAGAATGGACCTTGAGCAAAATATTTGTATATTAAGTGAGATCCGTCTTGAATGGTGGAGACTTGAAGGATTACTGCATTGTAGGTAAATTTGAGTGCTTTTTGCGAGTGATGCATATAATATTCGGAACATTAAGATTCTTTGCTTGTACACATTTATTTGCGTTTTGAGAAATACAAATGTTTAAAAATACATTTCAACAATGAATCGACTGTAATCAAGATAATGTATAGCCTATACTTATCCAATATTCTGTTATCCTAAGAATTATGACAAAAAGCATTGAAAGCATGGAAAATAGAGAAATGGGAAATGGTGTCACGTCTTTTAAGACGGTAACGAGCCTAACTATGAATTGAAAACTTGATTTGGAAATATAATTCAATACAAAAGAGATATTTATATTATACGATTGCCCATAATTTTATTATTAGCTTAGTCAGGTAATTTTTTATTGTATTTTAAAATTTGTCCTTATCATAATCCATTACAATATATAGTGATACTGCTCGGCATTTCCCGTGTCTCAATTTACGATTTTCCGTTGAAGAAAGACTCGTTAAATGCAGGTTAAGTAAAACATCCAAATATCACTCAATTGGAGTAATTGATCCGAAGAAGGCAATACCATAATTTTAATAGCGAAGACAATTATGCTCTAAAAGAACAATAAGTTCTCAGAATTCATAGCAATTGATCGATTATTAAAAACAACTACATATGTACATAGAAGAGAGCTATGTCGCCTGTTCCGGCTTCCTTCATCTTCCGGCTATGAGGTTAATCATACTGTATACCCGGTTTCTTAGTCATATCATCAACCCATCATAGTCCCACTACTGGACACCGGTCTCCTCTCGAATGAGAAGGAATTAGGCCACAGTCCACCACGCTGGCCAAGTTCGGATTGGTGGACTTCACACGCCTTCCGAGATTTTTTTCTTAAATCTCGCAGGATTGTATAATACGCACATAACATCGAAAAATTAGAGGTGCGTGCGGGGATCGAACCCGGACCTACCGGAATGGTAAGCCGAAATTCAACCTCTAGGCTATCACTGCTTTTCCGAATGTTATAATCCGGCGTAAGGACAATATTATTTTATAACAGAATTAAAAAATATAAAAAAATTAAACCGAAAAAAAAAATTCTTGTTTTTACGAATGGTATGTGCTGGCCTAAATATCAACTTCATAATAAGAACACATTTGAACATGTTTTTACCTTTTTATACTCCTTTGAATATGTCCAAGATATAATATATACCTATAATATATACCTATATTATATAGGTATATACCTATTTAAAAAAGAAGTTTCTTAATCATTTATGCACTAAAATATATATGTATGAACCATCTGGTAGGAAGTAGTTATATTGTTTAAATTCAGGCAATCAAAACCCATTGAGTTAAAATTTTTAAATATTAATTGCCATTCTTAATATATCATTTAAATAATTAGTTAAACGTTTTCACGTCTGTTTGAATCATATAAGGTTGTTCACGAGTTTTAATTTATTTATTAAAAAAAGATAATTTATTTAAATTCTTTTTTATTATTTATAATTTGAATATGTAATCTAAACTGAGTTTTACATAGTCTTTTAATATTACATTATACTACAATGTCTTATTAAATTGATCACGCCTGAAACGAGAAATAGTTTAGATTTATTTTTTGTTCTCTCTCGTGTATGTATCTCATTACGCATGTGTGAGCGAGTCGGAACGTAAAATGCCGAACGCAGCCGAACGTCAGTCGAGTGTGGCGCGGTCGCCGTCAGTCGTCACGGAGTGGAGCTGGTGCTTGTCATCCGGCCGCCATTATCATAGGCGAATTCATAAAATCAATTAAAGTTTACGCTGTCGTTACGCGTTTCAGTGTAGAGTGGTGTGGATATTCGTGAAAGTAAGGAAGGTGTGGTCGTTATTCGCTCGGATAGTGCGGAAATACCGAGTTGGAACAGTGTGAAGTGGCCGAGTTAGTTAGGTTACTGTGTTGAGTGGTAACGTTGTGTAGGGTGGGTCCGGCGAGACCGGGGCGGCAGGACGCGCACGAAGCGCATGCAGAGGAAGCGGTGAGAGCGCGCCCGGCTCGGGAGTCGGGGCGGACGGCAGCCAGGGCACAGGAGCTGCTGCCGAAATGGGGTGCGCTCAGTCGGCCGAAGAGCGCGCGGCGGCTGCCCGGAGCCGACAGATCGAAAGGAACCTGAAGGAAGATGGCATCCAGGCTTCCAAGGACATTAAGTTGCTTCTGCTAGGTAGGCTATAGCCCATAAGTGTACTTAACAACACGACCGCACCCACAGTTTCTATTCGTTGCATACCTACATTCACGGCAGTTTTGATATTTTCGAAATGTACCGACATGGAACATACGCGTACCCCAAACTTCGTCTCACATGTTACATATAAAACAGCAATAGTAATCAAATCGAAGTACTTATTAGCTTTCTCCTGAAACTCATCAGTATGCTGGTATGCATAGTTTGTTCCGCGTACAAATGAAAGTGTCTTATGAATTTGATGCTTTTAGAATGAATTGGGTTATTCATATTGTATACTATTTCGTGCTCAATTCATTTAATATTACATTAAATTTTAGGCAACATCCATTATGGATACACTTCATATTTCTATGTCTAAATTAATCAATATTTTAAAAGATCCAACTTCTGAAACACACTTCTATTTTTTCAAATCAGAAGAATTAGAACATGATTAAATGGGATCTATGTGACATTTGGTTCAAATTTAATTTAATTTTAACTTGTAATTAAATGTGACCAGACATTGTAACCTAGTAAAATTTGCACACCTTACATTTAACTATTTAATATAATTCAACTTCAATAAATAAATCTCTTCCATTTATCCAGGTATTTTCTGTTAGGACATACGAAAAGATTCAAATAATTTGAACTTTAGAACCGGTATTTCTAAGATAAGTAGGATGTAATGAAGTAATCTACACAAATTGCTATATGATTATATCCTTTATCACTTATATAGGCTATAAATTATCTGGACTGTTCATGAGAATTTTGGCTAAAAAGAAACAGAGGAGCAGATTAACTTTTTTTGTTAAGTGGTGCTGCAGCAGGTTCATTCATAGAATTATACTTTTTATTTTAAGCATTATTAATATTTTATTACTTGTTGCGTATTACTTATCAAATAAAAATAATTTCTTTCTTTCTTTCTTTCTTTCTATAACATAGATATTCCAATTTGGTGGGTGTGGCTAAACTTGAGTATTAAACACATCCTTTTAGGCAAAACTGAAAACTTGTGCAGGATTCTGATATTGTTAGGGATTACATACATGTCTGTAGGGTGTGGAGATCACAATTCACTAAATGACATGTCCTGTTATTTCCCATAAAGTATACAAATTGTTATAGTACTTACTCTAACAGACTATGTTGAATGCCGTTATCAGCATCACACTTAAACAGCAGTGATTGCATACCTATCATGATTATGTATTGATGAAATAGCCTAGGTTTGTAATTACACTTATGTCTTAATGTAGAAGTTTACTGTAGTAGGAATCTTAAAGATTCATGTTGAAATTAAACAGTTCATTTCATGCAAGAAAATAAATGTATATGTACACTGTACATTTATGTTCTTGCATGAAATGAACTGTTTAATTTGCTTTACACCGGAGTTTCGTTTTAAGAAGATAAGTTGATGGCTAATACTGTCGCAATGACTTATGTCTTTACAAAGGTTCTTTGCAGACAATTACACATAATTGCACACTGTTCAGTAGTCATAATTTAGTTTTAACAAAGATCTTAAAATAATCTACAACTTGAACAATTTCAATTATGGCAAATTGATCAAAACATGAAAACTTAAAATTTTCTTCACTCTGTTTTAATTACAGTCAGTGTTATCCCATTTTTTCTAATTGTTGTGAATCAGTTTAAAATATGTTCTTACTTAGTCATAAATAAACTACATTTTGGTACATACATTACATTTAATGTCTATGCTTGAGATGAGGTATATTTATACCATGGTTACTCATTCAAACTAATTGTATGCTGACTCACCATAGGTTTTTATTAAGTGGTATCTTACCTTGACATTTTTGTTATTGCTCCTTCCTCTTTTTATATAAGTGTAGTAGGATATAAAGTAGAGTGCCAATAATTTTTAGCAATTTTAAATTTTAATTATTAGTTTTTTTAAACTACGAACCATATGGACTCGCCTTCAGACTTATCTTTTAAATTTGTGCCCACAGTTGTGATGTCAAGTTTATCTTATGCCAAAGATGTCTTTATATAAATAATAGGTTGTTCATTATTCTGTAAAAATTTCATACAAAAGTTTTTTTTATGACCAGAAATCTACATTTATGGTAGCAACATTGACAGAAATAATAATTTTAACATCTCGAAATTAACAAATCAGGTTTCAATTTATAATTTTATCTGAGTTACCTGTACTGTATTAGGGTCATCCAAATCCTAAATCCTCATGCATGCACATGAATTCAGTGGGCTAAACCACACATGAAATTCATAGAAAACTAGCTATTGTAATCTGTAACAAAAGTTAATTAACCAATTAAATATTTAATTGAATTCAGTTCTAAGATATACATGTGAACAGCCTAATATATGTCAGAGCAATTTTTAACAGTTAAATATTGATTCTGTTAAGTGAATTTGTTATCTAGGAATGATTTATCAAGTTTATCATTCTTATCAGCCATGCATTTAAATTTCACTGCATTATCAAACACTGTTTCATATGGAGATTGATGAGCTTCCTTTACTCGACAACTTGACATCTATGATCGCTTAAATAAATAATACATCATCATTAATTGTTGCAGATAAAATAATATCTTCTACTATAATTCCTTATCATTTATAATTTCATAATCTTTTAATGCCATACACAAATATGGTTTAGATACATACATGTGTAGCACAGAAAAAAAATTGTTTCAGGAAACAATAAACCCCATTCCCATAAAACTAATGGGCGATTAATGTGATGTCAATGGGTTTGGATTTAAAATTTACATCAAAGAGTTGGCCAAGGACAAACTAATTGATGCAACTTTGAACTAAAGAGATTCGATCAGTAAGCGAATCTCAGTCTTCCACTGTGTATGCTGGGAGATTACCCAGGTCAATTGTCAAGGCTATCCTCACCAATAGTTTTTATAAGTTACATGTGCAGGTCCCAATGAAATGTAAATGCTTAAGAGTTTTTATCAAGTTTGAGAAGAGGTCTTTGCCCATATATGGGATAGTAATTTTGCCCATAGAAATATTTGTTATATTTTTATTATACTACCCTCATTGGGTCCATATATTTTTGGGCTGCCACAGTACAAAATATTGCTGATTTGGCTTTTGCACTTTTGTAAAACATAGAAGAAGTAGGTACAAAGTACTAGATGGTACTAGATAGTACTAAATGGGTAAAATCCATGATGGGGATCCATGATGGAACTAATTTTAACATACAAGGAAGGTGGGTTGCTGAATTGAAACTAGCGTGTCACTCTGGTCTATGACTGAGAAAAATATTAGCAAAGTGTTTAATTTTTTATTGGAAGCATGCTGATTGACTATCAAGGAGATTGCAGGCATCATAGGCTCATTTGTTTCTCTTTCTGGTTTTATTATTAGATAAGACTTTGAATAAAACTGACATCATATAAAGGATATATATACTATGTATATAGCTGCAACAATAGGACATTCTCATGGACCTCTGTACTGTTAAGAGTTTTACCAGAGCCAAGCACAAATATACTGTTGTTGTTTTAATACAATTGTTTCGATACAATAAGATATTTGCAGGATGTCATAGCAGAAACAAAATATTAGAATTCACATTACATATTTCTTTTTACCTACAGTTGTACCAGTATATAAATATAAGATTTGTAATTTAATTAGCTAATTTAGTGTCCAGTGTACGGCCCTTATATGTGCCCTAATTTTCTTGAACACAACAAGCAGCATTATCATATTGCTATGTCATGCCATTGAAGTGCCGCCGCCGGATCGGATGTTACGGACAGGTATTTATCAGGCAACCGCTGTTCGAGCACGCGATCAACGATTTTATCGCCGTGATAGCACAAAAAGGCCCAGCTTGAAAAAAATTGATGATTTAATATTATCGGGAGAGTTTTAGAGTGATATTTTAATACTTGTGTGAATTGTTTTTAAATTAAAGAAGTTTTAGAGATTTATCTTATATTTATGTATATTATTATTCAATTTCGTATTTCGAACCCTTACATTTATTTTCTCACAAATATTTTTTATCATTTATCTACCTGGGCTAAAAAATAATTTGTATAATAGCTAGCCGAAATTAATAATCGATCTCGATCCAATTTTTGCTGTCAGGATTGACAATTCAATCAATTTTAATAGTAAAAGCTTGCCAATCACCGATCCGTAGAGTGATAACACATAATAGAATGATCTACAGATTGCGTATAACGTCAGATTGATGGCAATCTCAAACTGTGGATACAATATTAAATTTGGGCGTAAATGTAATCTTTCTAAGGATCGATCAGCGTGACGTGTCCCGTAATTTTATTTTTATTGTAGTTATGTGTACACAACATAATGTTGGAAAATAATTACTTTTTTTGTAATAATAACTTGTATAAAATAACTTAATATTGTTACAAGTAATAAAGAATGCGCAAGTATAATCAGTGTTCTTTTTAAAAATGGGACCGAAAAATAGTGGCAAAACTTTCACACTAAATACGAATAACGAGCGTGTATGTTTGCCTTTTTATTTATTTAATTATTATCCCAATATTTCCAGTCTTTCCTCTGCATTAAAACAAAATAGTATAACAAAGAAGATTATTCATAATAAGAATAAATATCAAACATCGACTCGATGCTCCTGAGAAAATTATTTCAATTTATGAAGTCGTAACCTTAAACATGTATTTGCAGTGCGTAGGAGAAACATTGCAGCCGTAGAATGAAATCAGGAGTTCACTTGTCTCAATGTAGGTGATATGTGTATCGAGAGGTCAGGGATCGGCCGTTCGCGTTGCCGAGACAATTAGATACTGTCGAGGTCACGTCGCTCGGAACCTGAGTTCTAGAGGGATCCTTTGTGACACGACACTGGCGCCTTTATTAGGTGCCTCATTACATCAACACCTATTTGAATCATGCGGCATTAAGATGCAGACGAAATGGTACTGAATAATATCGTTTAGTTACTAAAATTTCAATGGTCTATGCTCGCGAAAGCTTATTTAAACTCACACTAAAGTACTTTATTTTTCAAGCTGGAATCAACCAAACACAGTCACAAAATTTTATTGAATTCGGTTAAGCTTGACACGGGTTTTTTTTATATATTATTATGCTTAAAGATTTAGCAGCATGAAGAGACAGTCAAAGTCAATATATAAGTAATAACGGGGGAAAAGATATCAATCAAAACTTTGGAAAGCGATAAAC
>DWNH01002115.1:0-10280 GCA_018249895.1 Tiana niger | reverse complement strand
CCCTTAGTGACCTAAGTGCTGAAATATAAATGCATTATATCACATATAAAGCGAAGCCTATAAGTAGTTATATCAGCGTAAGCCATAAAGCAGTTACAAAGCCAAGACTTACTTTTGCTGAATTATTCCGCTGCATAATGTAAAGTAATGAAAATGAACAATAGAAGTAGAAGTTGCAAGATAGTTGTCGTAATTTAACACACGCATTATTTGTAGTGATAAAAATCCCCATTTCTGTTATGCTGTTGCTACCAAACATTGTGTTATATAGAATTTGACGGCAATAAAATTCGTCAAACAAATAAATTTAAATAAATCGGTGTCATTTATAAAATTTTGACATAATCTCTTGCTTGAACGAACTTTAACTGCCATTTATATGTTATGTGTTATCTGAAAGTAGAGTGTATCAGAAGAGCTTAAGTTTTGAGTACCTCTTTTTCTTTAAGAGAAGGACGTTTTTTAGCTTCTGGTTCATCTTTTTTGGTAGGTTTGGCCTTAGGTTTATCATCAGGCTTTTTGTCTTCCTCCTAAATCATTATTTAATTGTAATTAGAGTAGTAAATCTTAGAAACTTAAAATTTTATTTTAATGCATTTACTGATATATACCTTTTCTTTTGTAACGGATCGTTTACGTAATACAGGCTTTTCTGGTTCTTCTTCCTTATCTTTAGGTTTTATTTTACCCTTCATCATGTCAACGTCGTCCTATTAAAAAATGTATACATTTATTTTTGCCTTTTCTGGCTATAACAATTACCCGTTTAAGTATTTGAAACTTTTAATGTAAATACATATAACAATACTGTAATTTCTATTATGTAAGTTTACATTTTAAACAAACTTGTAAATAAACTATACCTGAACGTCACTAGGACGATGTTTGTCTTTAGGTGTAGGCGTAATTTTTTCATATTTTTCGAGTTCGGGTTTTTCATAATCATCCACAAACTCTGGAGTATCCTAAAATATGATGATATTTTCAAATATTACGTTCAATCATCGTCAATCAAATCAAAGACATGATTGCACTACAATTATTACTATTACTGAAATTAGTACCTCATTAACTCCATTTTGTTTTTTAGTCCTATCAAGAGGGGTCGGGGTAATTTTGTCGTACTTTTCTAATTCTGGTCTTTCGTAATCATCCACGAACTCTTCTTGTTTCTCCGGCTTTTAACAGAACGTATAATTTTTTATAGACTGTACTAATGTACCAAAAAGATTTATACTTTAATTAAGGTACAATTCAAATTTACCTTTTTAATTGGTTTTTTACTTTGCGCTACCTGGGACTCTTCAGCCTTCTCTTCAACTGGTTTGACTGGTGCTTTTCCCAACTTGACTTTAGAAACTTCATCTATTGGTTCTTCAGGCTTAGGAACACCTTTTTTGATGCTCGGTCGTCGAGGTTGTTCCTCCTCCTAATAAGTTATGTGAGCCATTTAAATTTGAACTATCGTCTTTTCTTATTTTTTTAGAATTATTATACATAAGTGTAAACATGGATTATATTTTTTTTAACAAAGAAGTAATATATTATATTATTAATATATAAAACGGACAAAAATGCATATTTGAATCGGAATATAATGGTACGGTTATAATGTAAGAATACCTGTGCCTTCGTTTCAACCTTAGGTTTTTTCTCCGGCACTGGAGCAGCAATTGAAGGTTCCTCTTCACTTTCTTCTTGCTCATTTTTAACGCTTTCCGACACTGATGCTCGTTTTGACTAATAAAATTTATATTGTTAAAATACTTTCATTTTTATATTAATGTAATAAGTGTTCAGCATGTATAGTAAGATTGTGTAATGTAATGTTTACCTTAAGCGTGTCATCCTGTTTAGGTTTTTTATCGAGTGGCGTCGGTGAAAGTTTTTCGTATTTCTCCAAAACCGGCCGCTCGTAATCGTCGACAAACTCGATCTCTTCCTATATCCAAATACAGTTTAGCACATCCACATGTTAACACAACACACACAAATATAAAATGAGTTATAATATTGGAACTTAATCATATTTTTACATAATTTACAAAATGTTTTGGCCAATACCTGACCTGCGTTCCACCATTGCTGTATTCTAAATAGAATAAAAATATTTTAAACAAATAAATCAACATAAAACAATAAACGCAATATGGCATAAATGATTTTTCTGAATTATCACTAAAAGCTTTATACAAGTTAGCTCAACCAAAACACGAATGCTACTTACATCTTCCTTCTTTGAAACAACCTTCTTTTTGACGACTTTCTTTTCTGCGGTCTTTTTAGTTTCTTTTTTGCCTTCTTCTACCTTGGGCTCTTCTTTTGGTTTAACTGATTTTAATTTTGGAATGCCTTCAATTTTAGTTTCAGTTTGTTCCTTTTCTTGCTTCTGTTTCTCGATTTTTTCCAGAAGAGCTTTTTTCTCTTCTTCTGTCTTAGCTGTTTTCTTTTCAAGAATCTTTTTAGCCTCTTCTACCTCGACTTCAGACTTCTTAGTCTCTATTTTAGATTCCACTTTTTTAGCTTCTATAGATACTTCTTCTTTCTTGGCTTCTATCTTAATTTCTTCTTTTTTTGTTACTTTTTTAGCTTCTTTCTTTTCTTCAATATGATTTTCCTCTACTACAGACTTTTCTTCAACTACAGACATTTCCTCTTCGGATTCTATTACAGTTTTTTCTTCTTCCTCTTCTTCTTCTTTTTTCTTTTTCTGCGATTAAAAGCATTTTATATGAATCTATAGAATGATATATAGTGCATTGCAGTGCATTAAAAATAAGCATGGTTAATAAAATAATGTACCTTTTCTTCAACTAGTGTGAGGTCAGCGCTTGATTCATCTTCACCAAATTCGTTCTTGATAACGACTCTATAAGTAGCGACAAATTTGTATGATACTTTTCTGATAATAATTCTAGCGTTCGTTCCATCAAAGGAAGTGCTTATCTCGGAAGAGTCTCTAATTACCGTTGAATTTTTATACCAAGTACACCTGCATGATTGGTCAGATGTCTTAAGAACTGCGACGAATTCTGCTTCCTCGTTTTCTTTCTTGGCCTGTATTAGATTAAGTGAGAGGTATTTAAGATATCAGTTTCAAAAGTATATGTTTTTATTAAGCTATTGCATAGCTTTTATCGCGGGCTTTATTCGCGACGACCAAAACAAGAAATTCCGTAACGAAAATAAAACCTAACACCCCCCACTCCGCCTACCATGTAGCTCGGCCAAGCGTTCGCTTAACGTGTAATATTTATGTGTATTTCCAGATATGTAGAGGATATCAAGTCTCAAACTTATGTTTCTTATTTCAGTTACCATAAACTTATAGTTTCAATGATAAAAATTCCTGAATAACCTACATGCATTGTAAGATAATAAAAATATTTTAAACGATATTAACTTCTCATTTATTCAATAAAAGAAAAAAAAATTGTTTTCCAGTCACCACGCTCAAAAAGTGTAACTTGAATTAATATCAATGAAAAATAATACTGCATAAATAAATAAATATTTATAATTGCATAATTTGTTAAAAAATGCTGTGCAATAGCTTTACCGCGACAGTCCCCGAGTGCCGCACGTGTTTTTATGTTTTTACAGTTTACGTATGAGTTGTTCATTTTATGTTTGACCTTTTTGTGTAAATGTGACATAATATAAATAAATAAACAACAGAATTAAGAAGTTTATTAAAAATGTATACCTACACAAAACAAATTGCGGTTTAAATATTACTTACCAGGCTTCTAAAATGTTTGATAATTTGAGGCTTTTCTCCCTTTTCTTCGGGAATTTCAGTAATCTCTACTTGCTGTGATGTCGCTTCACCTTTTTCGTTTTTGGCGACGAGTTTATATGAACCTTTATCAGTTTGTGAAACATTCGAGATTTCTAATTTCACAGCAAATTCACCCTAAAAGCACATAGTATTTAAATTAACTAGATAATTAGAAGCAAGAGCAAAATTTTATAATACGGTCGAAGGTACAAAAATTGTCAATAAAATTAAATTATGTTACTCTAAACTTACTTCTCTGATAGGCTCAATAAGTACTGTATGCCTTGAGTCCTCCTTTACTGCTGAAGATTCTTTAAACCACGTACATGAAGGTGCAAATTTACTTAATACTTTACATTCAACAATAACAGTCTTCTTCTTAACTATTTTAATGATCTTTGGTTTCTCTTTGATAACTGGAATGACTGTAAGTAATATACAGGGTGTTAATAATAGTGTTTAACAATTTAAATGAACCATTTTATTTTATTTTAAACTTACTTTCAATATTGAGCGTTAGATTTGCATTGAGCTCTCCAAGTTCATTCTTAATGTTACATTTATATAATCCGGAGTCTTCGATACCAGGATCAATTAGTTCTAGTATTATTGTGTAAACATCTTCCTTTACTTCGATCTTGGTCTTAATTTTCGACGAGTCCCTGATTTCTTTGCCCTCGTGGTACCACACAATCGTTGGTTTAGGATTGGCTTTAACTTTGCATCCCATAATTACTAATTTACCATTATCTTTCGACTGAATTGTAGGCTTTTCTACGAATGTTGGTCCCTCTCCTTCTGGTTCTGGTTCAGCCTCAATGTTTAAGTTTAGATTGGCATTGCTCTCTTCAAACTCATTCTTGACGTGACAGCGGTAAGCGCCACCATCCGCTGCCGTCGGGCTCGATAGGAGTAATAGTAATTCGTATACATCTTCGCTTATAACACTTGATTTAATTTCTATTTTGCTACTAGCCTTGATAACGGTTGTGCCTCGGTACCACGTAACTACAGCCGCCGGCTTTGCTTTGCAGACACATCTCATCGTAATAAGTGTGCCATCTTCGTTGGGAATGATTCTGGGTTTCTCAATGAACGATGGCGCGAAACCATTGTCATCATCCCCACCTACAGTAATGAATACGCCCATTATAGTTAAAAGTATTGATATCAAGGTTCATGCAGCTCCAAAGCTTTAAGCTACCATGCAAATGCTACTGTATGCGTACGTTTGTAATTTTTTTTATCAAATGAAAGTTCTTCATTACCTTGAAAGTTGAGAGCAATATTAGCATTACTCTCACCAAACACGTTGAAGGCGTTACACCTATAATTTCCACCGTCCTCAATAGTTGGACCTAAAATTTCGAGTGTCAAATTGTAAGTGTCCTTCCCAACGGCTTTCCTGGACATTTTCATTTTGACACCATCCCTAATTTCCTTATCTCCATGAAACCACGTAATATCGGGAAGTGGATGTGCTTCTAATATACATTCCATAACTAAAACATCCCCTTCTTGCCTAATTGTAGGCTTTTTAGGAAATCTGGGTGCTTTTCCATCAGGAATTCTGTTTGGAAAACAATGTTTTTTACATCAATTAAAAAAAAATTGTAAGACAAAATTATTTAAAAAGAATATTTACTTGGGTTTGTCTCCGCTTTGGAAATTTAGGTTTATTTTTGCTACACCTTCACCATGTTTATTTTTCGCTACAGCCCTGTATTCTCCTTTGTCCGAATTCTCTACGCCTGTGATTTCAAGTCGCGCCATATGATACAGTGTTTGATCCTCGTGTAATGTTATTTTATATCGACTACTTTCTTTTATTAATGTTTTTCCATGGTACCTGTTTTGCACATGCGTTATATTAGTACTCATTATATAATCAATATGCTTCTGTATGTTATAAATTCATATTAACATAATGAATACTTTCTTACCATGAGATGGTTGGTTTCGGTTTGCCAACACATCGACATTCAAATGTGATTTTTGTACCATCATCCGATTGCCTGGTGACTGGTCTCTCCGTAAATGTCGGTTTGATAAAGTCTTCAGGCACCGGCGCTTCGTCGCCTATGTCATCAATTAACTCGTTAAAATGAGTTACCATAATATTATGACTGCAGGAATGTTTGCAGCTATGCTTGTCCTTTTTGGTGTAATGTTTAAGATGTTTTCTTTTGAAATCGTGTACAGATTAATAATACGCATCCAAATTTGAGTTTAAAGAGTTAATCGAGGAATGTATAAGAAATAGTTATCATTATCGAATAAATACATAAATATGTAAATTTAGATTGCAATGTTCGTTCTCCAGTCTACAATAGATCTCACGCACGCATTACAGTTGCTGTTGTTACGATAATAATATTAGTAGTGCGTACGCTCAAGCAAAGATATATCTTACTACTACAAAAATTCTAATATATGTAAATGTTAATACAAGCTTTTTAGCGGGGGCGAGTCAAACATAGTATGAAATTATAAGGGACACAATAGAGTTAAATCATAACATTAACATTACGAGACTTTTAACATTTATAAAAATTTAATTATGGTTATTTTATTTTATTTATTTAAACAGTGAATAGCATATGGTGCGAATGCAAAATGTGAATTGTGTTGTATATCTGTAATAGTATATCGTGTTTCAACTAAAAAAAGAAAACATCTTAAAGAAATCGAGGTTCGATCTCAGCCAAACAAACTTAAGTGTAATATGTAGAGTAACTTGTATTAAAAAAAATTAATTAGTTTATGATAATTAAAGCTTAGCTGCAACATTTAAATTTACTATGAATATTTGTATAATACTTATATAGAAAATGATTAGATACACACCGTTAAAATAGTGTTAAAACATTATAAAGCTCTTGATGGATAGAGATACATCAAGATTCATACTTCTTTAAGAATAAAGAAGTAACAATAACTACTTAAGTTGTATTGGTTTTGTGATTGCTTATGTGTTTTGTTTAATATTTTTATATGTGTTTCTAGATACTTATGCTTAAAACTATATTTTTATTAACTTTGACTTTTATTCAATATTTATAAATTATGTTCAATCAAAAGTACATTATAATTTTCAAATTATGATTCCTAAAATAGAAACAAAATAAGTCAATGTATATTTGCATCAATGATTAGATTGATCATTTTTATTTGAAAATATAAGAAGTACATTTGATTAAACGAATTATATTTCAGTAATTTATGACAATACTGCAGATAAAGTGACAAATACTTAAGTTCTAATTTATAGCGAAGGACACATTGCTCATGATGCATATGAATAAGGTAAAGCAAACTAAATTATGAATGATTTGCTCGAACTGTATTTGCCAGATAATCTTAAGACATTATGAGCTTGATATGTTGGAGAGGCCACTCATAACAAATACACAAGTAACAATGAACTTACTGTCGAAGTTTAAGCTGATCGTGGCGTTACTTTCGCCGAGCTCGTTCTTAGCCGTCACCCGATACTTCCCAGCGTCTTCTACGGTTACATTGTTGATTTCTAGCGATGCGTAGTAAGATTTTCCATCCTTGCTTACTGTTAACTGTAAAAGTAAACATAACAATTTACATAACAATTTGTGAATATTACCGCGAGACCGATAGCGAACAAGTACCGTGAGGGAAAGTTGAAAAGTACCTATTATAAATGTGTTAGTTCCGTTACATGATCATGAAAAAGGAAATTACCATATTTTTACAATAAATTTAAAAATATAATCTATTTATTTTAATTTATCCAAAACTGATGATAAAAATTGTATAGTGTAAATTATATTTGTCTATAGATATTAAAACTTTAAATTCATATTATTGTAGGAGAAAATACGAGTAGAAATTGTAAATGAGAATGAACACTTATGGTTGAATTTCAAACATATATCCTACATATTACTGTATTAAAATATTTATTATTAATAACACATTCAGAGGCCCTCTTAATTTGAAGATGAAATGTAACGTCCTGAAATAGTCTGCTGGCTCGATTTTTATTTCTCATAATAAATAAAAAAACTTCAGTTAACGTGTAAAATCACTATCAGATATCATAAATCTTACACAAAGACAATCATACTCAATACAAGAATCTTTAGCAATGGTATTGACATCCTACTGAAAGATATTAATACAAGAATTATTGCTAGAAATTTAAATTTGTATAAAATTTGTATTTGTATAATTGTATAAAGAATCTTTAGCGACAGTATTGACGATAAAATTTAGAAAAAAGGAATCATAGTTATCTAAAAATATTAAAGTGAATACGAAATAAAGAAAATATATTACACCACCCGTATAAAGTGCATACTATATAATAATTTATAAATAGATGTAAAACGACGTCGCTAGCCAACATCTGCTTGCGGTTTAAGCCAACAATATTGAGGTCAAGGCCACCTTTAAGTACTTTTAAAATAGCTTTTTAGATCATTTCATATTTTAACAGATATTTGGTACTATTATTATTCAATTCTAGATTTTCATTTATAATAAGAATAAATTATTATTTTAGTATTAATTTATAATTTTTCGTTAAAAGAGTCCTTGAAGGCTGGCAACGCAAAGGCAAACCCTTCGGTGTTGCAAATGTTCATAGGCGACAGTGACCATTTACCATCAGGTGGCCCAAATCCCTGTTTGCCAGTTCTTTTACATAAAAAAATCATTTACAGCTAAAGAATGTACATATATGCGGAATCTTTGTATAGGATCAATTTTATTATTAAAGCATGTAACCTATTTGAACAGTGTTGCTAGCAAATTTGGTTATATTTTAAAAATATGACGAGTCTAGTTTCTTTTCGCAAATTACACCTTGCTCGTACCAATCACCGCTGGATTGAGCTGAAGCTTAATGAAAATCATAATACCGCACCTTATGCCTAGGTCCAGGTTTGACCTCATTGTTGCTGTGGAACCAGGCCACGCTGGGCAGCGGGTCGGCTTCGATGCGGCATTCGAATATCAGCCGCTTGCCATCGTCCTCCTGTCGGATGGCCGGTTTGCGCGCGAACGTTGGCGCTTTTCCGTCCACTTGTCTGAAAGTTTGGATAATTGGATGGTGAGTTCGTGACGTTAAAATGTGAGTTTAATTGAAATAGCCATGAAGTAAAGTCTATTGATACTGAACAATTATGTTACAGTAGATTATACGTACAATAAATTTTATTGATGGAGAAATTACATTCATAATAAAAATGAATTGGTGATTGAATGCAAGTTGACTACACTCACTCACTAAAAAATGTACATAATGGTGACTATGGACATTATTTAGCGAGTGAATCATAACAAAATATGTTTGTTACGACGAACTTTTTCAACTGGGTCCAAAAAAGGAGGTATGCAAATATTTGTTTGTAGATTTAATTAATTAAAATTAACATACATATGGTCGGGCAAAAAAAAATTATTTATTAAAGGACTAAGTTGCGCTTTTTTAATGATAACAAACTTTAGACTTTGCAAATACAACATTTCGTACTACTAAATTACTACTACTAGTAGTAGTATCAGGTTCCCCAAAATTAATCTTATCATTGATGCCCTTATTTTAATACCAAATATGCGCCAAATCGTTGCTTTATTATATCAGTAAAATGACATAAAACACTTACTTTTGTTTTTCTTCGTCAGCGGCTGAAATAGAAAATTCACAATTAGCAACAAGAAAATAAAAATTCATGCGAAAATTGTTTATAAGTTGCAATAACACCAACCAGATGTAAACATAAGAAATCACAAGCCAGCGATGATTCTAGAAATATATCCAGATGGTACAAATTTGTTCTAGGCTGGGTAAGAACTGTTTAAAATACATTAGTTTTTTAATAGAGTCATATTTCTTGTACAAGTTGTGTAGATTTTGTAGGAACATTTATAAAATATCAATTAGGTATATACATATTTGCGTAGAGTGAACGTTGTTCTGTAACTAACATAGTTCTATGGATTTAATAAAATATCAGAAAGTACAACGTACTACATAAACTATAAAATCTCCCAATATTTATAGTTATGATACCATAACTAAACGATTGTTCAGAAATGTGTGTGGATGCCGGAGTGCACTAAACACGCAATGACCATCTTAGTTCGAGTAGTTTTTGATTATCGATCTTAGGTAGGACTACGGTACTGCCTCAGATTGAATATGGATATCTATGGGTTGCAGAAACCTTCCAGGTATCCTTTATGCCCATTTGCAAATAAATAAAAACTTTTCAATAAATAAAAATTGTTCTACGGCATAATCAATAAGTTGACAACCGGTGATTGAAACATACACAAATTCCTTTTCATAAATAAAATCCTGGGGAATTACAGGTAGGTCCATCCATCCATCCATCAGCCTTTAGTTGTCCACTGCTGGACATAGGCCACCCTTAGTTGGTGCCACTCCGTCCGGTCCTGAGCCCTTAGAATCCAGCGGTTTCCCGCTATCTTCTTCAGGTCATCAGTCCACCTGGTC
>DWNH01002114.1:0-10283 GCA_018249895.1 Tiana niger | reverse complement strand
AACGTACACGAGAGTGAGTGAGCAAATATCTCACAGGTTTTTAAGGTTTCACAAGATTTCTTCAAGACAGAGTAATATTGCGATAGAAGGTACTGATACTGCGGTAGATTCAAATTATGACTAACCATTCGTATTAAAAAAAATTGTTTATGTTTCAGAAAGGTTAATGTTTTGTTGAGCTTTAGTTGTATTTAATTTTTTTTTTTAATTTTCTCTATAGGGAAAATATGTTATTTATATCCCTGCCTGGATTTTATGCTTATGTAGATGCGTCCATATTGTCGGAAAATCATCGTTAGCCAAGTATTTACAGGGGTGTTATAAATCGTTGCCTATTTTCATTCTAGTTATAGACGACGTTCACCAAAGACCAACCAATGATTTCTGTTTATTTAATACACCCTACTCAGTTATAAATATCTGCTCAAAATTTTAAAAATACATAATGTATAGAGTAAGCATCCACATTTTATAAATTAGGTAGGATCACATGAAGAGTCGCTAAGAAAATGTCTAATTGGCCTCTCTTTGGGCAAAGCACAGAGTACGCCCATAATATATTGAAAAATAAATAGAAAACCCAAAAGAATCGACATTTTGTATGTTAATATTGACATTTTTTTTACGTCAGGAAAACTCAGGACGAGTACCTACTTTGTCCCACGGGGCCAACAGAAATAATGTCGGGCTCCAACAGACTAAAAACCTGACGATATTCCACCGCGTCACTGCGATTATGTATATAATTTTCAAGCATCGATAATTAAATAAATTATTTAAATGAAAAATAATAAATAATTGAATATCTATAATTAATTGAATATTATATATCTCTTGTGTTTGTGACAATAATCTTTTATTATTGTCACAAACACAAGAGATAATGAAACGGGTAGGTACGTATAATAATGATACTTTCCCAGTCAGTCAATAATATGTAATACCTATTCAGGCTAATCTACGCATTCCAATTGACCTTCCATATTGATAAGATGTAGTTTCGAAGCAATACAATAACTCACGCTTAATTATGAAGTATGTATCTATAACAGTGTAATCACTCCGTTTCTTAGTTACAATCAGTCTTTTGAGCGTAGCGGACGGCGCAAAAAATTTAAAAAAAATAATGCAGCTGTGATATAAAAAGTCATTTTTAATCTTTTTAATCTAATTTTTAAAATGATTCTTCTTTTGGTATTGTACGTATTAGTGTTCGCCGTTATTGCGTCTTGGTTGTATTTCCTTCGAGATTGTAAGGACATTAATGCTCCCGGTCCTCTACCATTGCCGATATTAGGAAATGCGCTTTTGTTTCTTGGACCAGCTACAAGAGAGTGAATTATGTTATAGTTTTAAAAAAATAGGTACCGTCTGATAATTTAATATGAAATTTAAAAGGTATAGAAAATAAGTAAGGCGTTATTTTTATAATTGTTTTACCAATTATTTATTATATATAGAGAGCTCGCACTACCCGCTATTTCTAACAGAAAATACTATTTATAACTACAGGTACATAGAATACTAAGTCTGTTGTTGTTTAAAATTGAACACGAATTAGATTATGCATGGTAAAGTTTATGTGTACGTAAAAAATCGTTTAAGGTATATAATAATAAAAAAAAACAATACTGTAGATAGAGTGCCTACAATCCCTGAAAAAGCGATTTCGGATTACTGAACGTTACATCAAAATCTGTTTAGCGGTTTACAGGCAAAGCGTGTTTAGCGTGTTTCAGGCAAATAATATAAAGCTGATGATTATGTTTAGTTGTCTCGTGTAATAAAATATGCATAATAGCATAATTTCGTTAATTCATCATCAACCCATCACTGCCCACCGCTGGGCACAGGACTCCTCTCGAATGAGGCCGTAGTCCACCAAGCTCGCCAAGTGCGGGTTGGTGGACTTCACATGCCTTTCGAGAATTTTATGGAGAACTCTTAGGCATGCAGGTTTTCTAATGATGTTTTCCTTCAACAGAGGGCAAATGATAAATTTATAATACGCACATAGATAATATAGAAAAAATTTGAGATGCGGGTGCGGATCGAACGCGGACCCACGGAACGGTAGACTGAAATTCATCCATTATGCTTACAATTTCGTTAATTATTGACCTACATTTTAATGTCACAGACAGGCACTCCAATTTTATTTGGTTGTAAGATAATATGTTAATTTGTTGTTGTTTTAACAAGTCTGTTTTAACTAAAACAATCATGGTCTTCATAACAGTCATAAATTATATTTTTTTCATTAACTATGTAGGTACTTATTAGGTAATTACTTGAAAATACAGAGTATACATCGTTACCTTAATAGACATATAATCTTGTTAAATTACGGTTATTAGATAAACTATTTTTTAAAATCTCTATAAATAACGAGCATTTATGGTATTATTAGTTAATTAGCTAGCTAATATTGATTGACAGTTACAATACAATATAATTTACGAGTCACTAGTAATGTTTGTTTACGCTAATGAGCGAAAGCGCTCAACATAACAAAACAAAATTTTCTGAGTGTGAATCT
This sequence comes from Tiana niger, assembly GCA_018249895.1. Lineage (NCBI taxonomy): Eukaryota > Metazoa > Arthropoda > Insecta > Lepidoptera > Hesperiidae > Tiana > Tiana niger. The sequence goes on along the minus strand of DWNH01002114.1, from coordinate 7,744 downwards.
AAGCTTGTGATACAATTGGGATAGGATTTTGGACCAGTTAAATCGAAACCAAAATGTATTTATTATCTATCAGATTTCCCATTGAAAAGTACCTACAACCAATCACAAATATTATTTTAGCTATTCCTCTATATGTTTAACAGCATCCACAAGATTGTTTATGGATAAAATAAGTATTTAAATAACGAATATAATTTCTATTGTACCGCAAAATTAAACTTTAATAGCGTAATAAAAGCAAAAAATGTGGTGTGGTGTGGATGTAGCTGTGTCGCAGACACGGCCGTGGGTTTTTCACATAGACACAAAGAATGGACTGAGCGCTTTCCAGATATTATCCATGAATGTGACGGAAAACATCGCGAAGAAACCTACATGCCTGAGAGTTTGAAAAAAAATCTTGAAAGGCGTGTGAAGTCTACCAACCCGCACTTGGCCAGCATGGTGGACTGTGGCCTAACTCCTTCTCATTCGAGAGAAGACCCGTGCCCAGCAGTGGGACTATGATGGGTTGATGATGATGATGACAGGCAGTGAGAGTGAATATACCTCTTCGAGTCCCTCTCACTATTGGTGAAAACCCAAAAATTTCCTAATAAAAGTTTTTGCTTTGGGATAAGTTTTCGCCACACAATCGCTTCGTCTCTTTCAACAGAGTGGTCAATACAATTTTATGAGGTCAGATCAATTTTAGTCTATGGTTTTGTACTCATGTAAAAACGAGAACGCAGGTAGATTTTTCTACAAATGATGGCGCTTTCTACTCTCTCCCATGCAATGAGCCAGAATGAATACCTATTCTGGCTCCACGTATTAAATTTTTGAACTTTTAGCTATCGGGTAGTACCTACCTATAACTAAATTTTACATACATGTATGTATATAGCTACGACATCACCCGTACCCGACGTTCAAGTGAAAACTTTTTTTTTCAGGTTTCCTACCTCTCCTGGGATGGTTAAGTGAGTCTTATGGAAAGGTAGTGAGAATTTATCTTCTAAGCAACAGATATATGGTATTGAGCCATCCTAAGTATATAGAGGTACGAAAATAATAATTCATAGTACCTATATATTTTGTGTTTTGAGTAAAATATTTCACTGACAGATGGTGGGTACGCCGCCCGGGAAAGTATCACCGCAGCACCCAATTTTATCGTGAAACAATTTTTTGCGTTCTCAAAAAACCATGTGGTTGCCGGAGTATCTAAACTAGATACACCATTGTCTATATACTGTCTCGGGTAGCACGGTACTACTATTAATTAGTAATTATTAATTTAATACTATTAATGTATTTTAAGTACTACTAAGAAAAATTTTGAGGATAAACTTTTACGATTATTTAATAATTTAATTACGCTTCTTCCGAAACACAATAAATTGCTTCACAGTTGAATTGGACGTGGAAGAACTTTCCCGGTTGACGAACTTATAACCTTAAAAAATTTGACTCTTTCTGTTTCGGTACAGCCTCTTGTGTCACGCACGGATTTGATCACAAAAGGCAGGTCGTACACTTTTCTGAAACCCTGGCTTGGAGACGGTCTACTTACATCAACAGGTTGGTATAAAAAATATTGGTAATAACAGCCATATACCTAAGTATTAACGTATAACATTTTAGTAATTATAACGCCCCACTCTCCTTTATCAGCAAAAGTAAGCAAATAACTTATCCCTCCCCCTTGCCCCCTCTCCGTGCTTTCGTAAATATTCATATAATTTTCTCAAAACCCTATTTGTACTGAAATTTTAAAAAAAATATAGAGATTGAATAAATTAATATTTCTAACGTAACCGCTACTTAAACAACCTGTCCCCCATGTCTTTAAAAATAAGTAAAGTAAAGACTCCTCAACCCATTTTTTTGTTTACGTAATACTTTATAGTCACTTAGATACTGTTTTCTAATTGTAATTATTTATGTTTTATTTTTATATTAGATTTTTATTGATATTTTTATTTATTTATGTGTGAAGTCAATACAAGTAGCGTATTTAGTTAATATGTTGCATGGTCATGGTTTGTTGCTGTCCCTTTTCAATGTGTTTTCAAGTGATATTAGTCTCATATAAATAAATAAAGTTTTTATTATAAATAAATAAAGTTTCGCTTTCTTAGCCCTACACCAAAGTGCCCTGTGTCATGGGTACCATTTTCAATCAACAATACCGTTAATCGAAGGGTACCATGGACACACACAACGACAATTACACTAACCAGTCCAGGAAGCAACTTACGACAACGATACGAACAGCAAGCAATAATAATACTAAGATAATATTCTTTCCACAGCCCCATTTAATACTTCAAACCACTCCTAGTCCGTGCAGTGTAAAAGGCTAATCCAGCACTCAGTAAATATTTATTTATTTAAATTTTTTGTAAATACCTTATACTAAAGGTTACCAAGGGTTAAACTTAATGCCTAATATTATGGGGTAATAAACATTATGCTAGGAAACTGCACACAAATCGTCGCTCGAACGTGGCTCTTCTCAAAAAATAGAAAAAGTAAAATTGTAATTTTTAAACTTTTCAACATAATTCACCGTGTATCCTCAATTTCAGTGAACTTTGAGGTTTCACATCTACCAAGCTTCCGACGACGGCTCAATCTGAAAAAAAAATTTATGTCTTTTAATGAGAATTTATAATTTAACGTAAAATCTCGAACTTTCAACTTTTTTAGGTAACCGATGGAAGACTCACCGAAAGTTTTTGACTCCGGCCTTTCACTTCAACATCCTGCAGAATTTCCTGCCCGTTTTTCAGAACAATGAGAAGATATTGATAAAGAAATTGAAGAGAATTGCTGAAGGACCACCAATAGCCTTATTTCCAATTATAGCGCTGTATGCACTTGATAATGTTACAGGTTAGTTACTTTTACTAAAAGCTAAGTAAATTAAAATAAATTTAAAATTTAATGGTCTTATACGTACAATTTCTATTACTAAAAGTCTATTCTTGATGTGATTTAAAATTTTAATGATAGATAGGTACTTTTGAAATTTAAAACAAGTTACTTATTATTACTAAAACTCTGTTACTGCTTTGATTTTAAACGTTTACGGTATTTTTGCAATTTAATGCTTTAACAGATTAGTCAATATTACTAAATCACAATTGTTCCTTTGATTTTAAAATTTAATAATATTTTTTACATACATATATAACATAACCTAACCTACAAGAATATTGAAATGTTATTTACACATTCTTATTAACTACGTTATAGGCACATAATTATTGTTAATTATTAGGGTTATTGTTACTATTAATAAGCAAATGTCATTAATTGATAAGATTTGATATACGAGTAATGTCTCTTTGCTACGATAAATCTCAAAGCTGTTTTTAATAGAAACATTCACATTTATAATATAATATGTATAGGATGTAGTAAACAATCTTAAAACTTGCTTTATAACTTTTTAATAAAGAAATTAGTATCTATAATATACGCTCTTATAAAATTTGCGTTACCTTAACTGTCGATATACCTACTAACTATTGTGTCGATTATGTCATAAATATAGAAATCTATATAAAGTAATATATAATTTATTTTAATGCAAACAGAATAAAAAAATAGCATAGAATAGAAGTAGAAATTAAGTAAATGATAACGTTCGATAAGTTTTTTCATAATTATTTTTTTCCAGAATCCATCATGGGTGTCTGTATCAACGCACAAAAGGACAGTGAATCAGAATACGTGAAGGCAATCGATACGTAAGTATATTTTTTATTACTACCCACGATCAACTGTGTTAAATATTATACCATTATTTAAACAAAGGGAAGACTAATACAATAATAATTGATAAAAATAACATTAAAATGAATGCTGTGTCACCTCAATTAGGTAATAGGTGCAAGCTGCATGGAGTTAAACGACTTCATACTAAAAACTTAAAGAGAATTAAAAACAATTGACTGGCCTCTAGGTCTAGTGGTTAGCGAACTTAACTGCTAACCGGAAGGTCATGGGTTCGATTCCCATAGGACAAATGTTTGTGTGATGAGCACGAATATTTGTTCTGTGGCTCTGTGTATTATTATATACGTACGTGTATTTAAAAATTATTTATGTATGTTTATCAGTTGTCTCGTCACCATAGCACAGGCTCTGCCTAATTTGGAATCAGATGGCCGTGTGTGAGTTGTGACAAAATAATTATTTATTTATTTATTTCCCCTAAGCAAATAACATTACAAATGGAATATTGATTCAACTATTAACAAATTAGAATTAATATTACATGTGTTTTGAACAAACTAACTAATATTATCAATAGGTCGTATCAATTTTTGTCATGCAATATTTTTAAATTTTTATAGTATAAAACAATTTTAGTACAAAAGGACTTAATGCCAAAAGAATAATCTGAGAATAATCTACCTCTAGCCTTAGCAGAAATCGATTTTGGCGGTATAAAAAGAAAAAAAAATTCAAATTCCCCTAGAATGCGGGAAATTTTTTATGGACATAATGACAACAATTTATACAAATATGATAATAAATATAGATACTTAATAATCATGTACACATATGCTATTTAAACATACATACATTTGACGTATGTTATCTGTCGCGATTTTAGATTTTAGAGGGAACTTTAACTTAACGTAAAGGTTTTATCTAACCTTAATTATCTTTAACGATTTTATAATCGTAGCTCTTAGCGTACGATTTATAGCATTTTATTATTATTTTAATTATCTTGCGAATGAAATGTTTCCATTTTTTGCTGTAGGTACCTACTGCATTTTTAATATTTTTATTGTTTTATTTATTATGTAATATTTATCTTTAATATTTCCTTCATGTATCTCTATACATTCCAAGGTTGGCTGGTAGACCCACGATATTTAAAAACTTTAAATAAAAATAAATTTTCTTTGTATAAATAATGTTTGCCGTTTAAAACCCTATTTCTTTAAAAACTTCACGAGATCGAAAGATAATTTAAACATTTATTTCAGCCTTGCAAAAATCGTTGCAATGAGGATGCGTAATCCGTTTATGGGAGAAAACGTCATATTCAACTTGACTCCATACAAAAAGAAGCAGGAAAAGGCTTTAAAGGTTTTACACGGACAGACGAGAGACGTCATTGAGAAAAGACGAAATGAATTAAAGTGTCTGAACATAACGCGCTTGGAGGATCAATCTGAATTTGGTAGGCATGTTTGTTTTATCAATTAGTTTTAGAAACGTTAGTCCGATTCGTAATGCAACGCATTAGAGAGTAGGTACTCTACAATTTAATTTTTTTCGCCTCCTTTAAGAAACTATTCAATTGTCATTATTCTTGTTAGTACACAGAGACTACTTAATTTATGAACCATTGTATAGATAACAAAAGAAAAAGATAAACACTGGCAAACACTGAAAAAAAATCCAGGCATTGTATGTATATTCTCTGTAATATCCGAGGCACTGATTATAGGAAAAATACCACCACCAAAATACAGCTCTACTTTTTGATTTATTAAAAATTACAATTTTCTTAAAAAATTACATTTCTATCTAATGCGCGTGCAGTCGTTTTCATATTATTGTTTTTATTATATTTTTTTAACATATATTTATATAGCGTTTATTTATTTTTTTAATGACAAGCCGTAATTATATAAACCAAGTATTTATCTCAGTTAAAGTTGTCGCACACGCACTCAGAAACGGATGATCCGCCTTAGCTGAAGTCGTTAATTGTATGAAAATACAATGCACACTCATCAACACATGCCATCACGTGTCGCCTCGAGTTAACGTCAATTACCTATGTATACGACAACAATTGACAATCGTTGTCCGGCAACGATTACAGTCGGCGAAGTACGAGTTAACAGTTGCTAAAAAAGATATTCATTGTACATCAATGTTTACATATACATTGTCAGTCTTGTACTGTGAACAGTCACTATTATTGATAAACCGAGCAATGAATACGATTCACGTTTAGTTATCGCCATTTTTGCTAGGGGCTCTAGCGTCAATTTGTGGTGTTACATAACTTCACATCGAATATTCTTTTTGGCAAACTAGAAGAAAACTCGTATTAGGAATACTGATGCGGCCTAAAGCATAAGGCATGCGATGCGACGACCTGACACCGAAAACTAAAGCCAACTTTAGTGGAACAGCAGTGGGCACAATTTAGCTTAAAATTACGTTGTAGAACGACATACTTAAATGACGAGTTCTCCTTGACAACGTGTGCTGAATTCTATATTTGTATGTATAATCTCGTTATTTAAAATTAAAATTAAGAACTGCGTGCTTACTGCAAGGTCGCAAGTGTAAGTGTAAAAAAATTGTCGCAAATAAAAACAATCGTACCGTAGTAACAAAAGTAGTACCGTTGAGCCTCTTTATGTTGCAATTTAGTCTATTGTGTTTTAACCGACTATCTGCGAAGACAGTTTATTGAGTGTACCTATGTATGTATGTCCATCACTTTTAAACGGCTTGATGGATGTTAACATAAAAGATGTCGTTTGATTTGAATCAATGTAGGTGTAACATAGGCTATAATTTTTTTTCTAATAGTGAGTCATACGAATGTAATACAGAGACAGACGTTTATCAATTTAAAAAAAATCACCGTTTGGCATGCTGCAGCGCTAGTTTTAATATATGATATTGATATATTAAATATTCATATTAAATAAATTTTAATAATAATAAAATCTAATGAATACCTATTAATAAATATAAGCGTGTAATAAATTTTTAATTTCCCGCTAAGATTTTGATTTCGGTCCGATTTTCGAAAGTCGAGTTTTCACCCTCCACTTTTGAGGTCGTTGGAAGCCATTCCGACTATTCCCGCCAAAACGTGGGACCGCGTGTGTGTGGATGTGTGTAAATAAATTGATCTACGATATCTCAAGAACAAATTAACTGATTAAGTCCCGCGTTCGAAAGGGTTGAAAATCAATCTGTCGAGCCGTTTCGGAGGTATTCGAAAAGAAAACCAAACAAATATTATTATGATTCTTAAAGATAACTTTAATTACTGACAAATCATTATAAAACCAGATATATTAAATTATAGAAACTTTTTGTTTTTGAAAACCTGCATTGAATGCCGTCAAGCGAATCAATAGCGAGACAACGTGTTCAAAAGTTAGCTATTTATAAATTCCCAAAAATTTACATTTTGGTTAACAACAGGAAGTAAGTATATGTAGAGAACGTATGTACTTACATGATTTTATCGGTCTTTTATGTATCTGTTTCTATTTAAAAACGACTACTTTTTTGTACTATAATCTTGCCGTTTATGCCCACGAGCAGTGTCCGTTGCATTAAAATTATAAATAAATCCTGAGAAAATTGTATAGGCCTAAGAATAAGAATGATGATACCCAGCAATAAATCAAATATAGATAAAAATTAATTTTATGTGCCCATATAAAAGTTACCTGCGAATTGGAAGGAATTCATTTTCTTTTCATTTTCCTTTACCAAGCGCAAATACGCGCCTTTTTCACGGTTCACGTTTGCGGCCCTTGAATCTTGCGCATTATATTATAAAGGTCAACATAGAAGCTAAGTATATTAAATCATGATCAGCGCTTATTTCTCTTTGAGTTTATTCCAGAGGAAAGTGACCTTCTAAGCGCAAAGATTTCTAATCTTCTATATTTTATCTCATAGCATACATTAATAACGTACTCATATTTTTAGGAATACGGCATAAATATGCGTTTGAGGTCTTTTTTCT
>DWNH01002113.1:0-10285 GCA_018249895.1 Tiana niger | reverse complement strand
GTGTGTGTCCATGGTACCCACGACACAAGATCCTAGAATCTTAGTGTGGGGCTATGAGTGTGAAGCGTTATATTATACTATTTTGAGTATTTTCTTACTTTTTCTTGTCATATTTTTATGCCGCCTATCTGCTTAGCCCAAAGGTAGACTGGCAGAGAATGCTTGTAGCATTAAGTACGCCTTTTGTACCATATTTTGGCGTTGGGGTTCTTAAGGCGCTAAGAGGGCTCTCCTTCAAAACCGGCAATGCATGGACAGCTCCTCTGGTGTTGCACATGTCCATAGGCGACGGTGACCACTTACCATCAGATGGCCCGTCTTGATTGCTAGGTTTAACAATAAAAAAAATTATATTGGTATAATAAAGAAAAAATAAATAAAATAAATATTACAGATGAAATAGTAACTGTAGTGGGTATACTATATAGGTACTTAGTCTTCACATTCGAACTAGCTCTACCTACTTCATAGCGCTACATAGAGCAGCAGAAAACTCCATAAACTTCTTCGAAAATCCTATAGAGAAATGTGCTACAAATTACCGAACGAGTGAACGAGAATCAAATCCGGAACCCGCACTCAATCGCGAGGTTAACTTATGTAACCCTATTGCATAACACCACTGACATTGGACACTGGTACTTTCACCGCTACCGAAGATGTAACATATACGGAATGTCGATTTAACTACCAAGGCACATCCAACTTTATATCTATAGCATTAAAATTCATTTTAATTTACCTTAAAAACCAATATAAATTTGGACTGACAGAAGAATATGGACTTTATTATACGTGCACTGAGTTTAGTTTCGCACGCCATGACCTTAAGTATGAAATAGTCTTGTAAGGATATGTTTACAATATCGTAAAGGATATTCCCTTTATTGGTTGCCAAATGCACTTTTATTATGTTGTACAAAGTATTTTGGGTCACTAGTTCAGTACAGTTTAGGTATCTTCCAAATTATCTTTTAAGAAAAGTATCCAGTCGCACTTCTTATTTTATTCTGTTTAAGAAATATTTTAATTGTTAACTATACGGTCTTTTTATGTTTCTTTTATGTTAGTTATTTCTATATTATTGTTATTATTGTATTTCTCAATCTTGAATCTACATATAGATTTTTATGGTTGCTTCCTTCTTTTTTTATTAGTGTTTTATATATCGCCATTATTATGTGAATTATTATGGTTGATAGTGTTAACAAAAGTAATTGGAGTCATCTTACAATACGTTAAATCATGAATGACTTGCGATTTTGTTGATATTTTGGATAGAGCAAGAAAATATGTGGTGGGTGAAGTTCCAATATCCTATCATGTTATAAATGCGAAAGTGAGTTTGTTAGTTTCGCGCACTGGACCGATCATTATGAAAGCTCATGATAAATTTTCAATGGATTTGATATCAAAATAGAAATCATAGTTAATGTAAGACTGGCCTTGTAGTGTAGTGGTTAGCGAACCTGACTGCTAAACCGGTGTTTGTAGGTTTGATCCCCGCCCAGAACAAATGTTTATGTGATGCGCATGAATATTTGCTCTGTCTGGGTCTAAAAAAATTATCTATTTAAGTATGTATTTATACTATTATACTATTATACTATGTACTATTATACTTTTTACTAATGTACCTACACAATGTAATAAACACGTCCGCAAATGTATATGTAATAATATTAAGTTCTCATGTAAGTGAATTGTAATTCTTAATGAGAATAAAGTTCTTAAACCTTTAACACCTGAAAATCCGTTCGGTGCTTTCGCAGTGTATGGGATCCTTAGGGTATGCGCGATAAGGTGTAAAATAGTTTAAAATATGAATGTACGTGTCCGTTGAGTTAGCGAATTAATTGCGAAAAAAACACTGGAAAATTAGGAAAATGAACAATGTAATGTTTAGGTGTCGTGTGAGTAGCACATTGCACCTAATGTTGACCTTCACGTTGATAGCAGGCTAGAAGGGTAGTGTTACTTGGTGCAGCGCGCTCTGCAAGGATGCAGGGCTGCAGGCCGCACGCTGCTTGTCTTCGGGTAACGGCAGCGCACGAGCAATGGCCTCGCACTCACGCTCACGTTTTAATTGTGTCTGTCTGTAATTCCTTTGGTCTGGCTGTATACAAAGTATTGGTGTACGAAGATTAATTACCTCATTACTTATTACATATAAAAATCCAGGCTCTGACCTCAAGTAAAGCCTCGTCACTTGTTAGTCAACTTCACTGCGCCTGGCCGCACTTACCAGAGCCATATTGAACGTACCGCGAGCGCCCGCGGCTCCGAGCAGTGCGCTCGTGTCGCACTACTCTATCGGACTCATTGCTCTGTATCTCTATCAAGGAATAATATGCAAGCGGGCGCCGAGTGTATTCTGGTGTCTGTTTACACTTCTAATCATTCACTATTTTTTTACGCAAGATTTATTTATTTATTTTTTTGAATAAAAGTAGCAAACGAGCGTGCAGGCCACCTGGTGTTAAGTGGCCACTGCAACTCATGTACATCTACTTGCAACGTCAGTACCTTAGTCCTACCTAAAATCGCAAATAGATCCGTTGTTACTTCTGAGGGCTAAGATGGTCGCCTCGTACTTAGTGAACTCCGGCATCCACACCCCCTTCCCGAAACACATTAAACTGCTTCACGGTACATTAGGATGTGGCGGCGGTGGTCCCCGGCGGCAGCCTGCCACCTATAAACAATGTCTATGTAAAATACACTATTTACGCGCTTGCGGTTCGTGTGTGGCTTATATGTTACCTATGCTACAAGAGTATGTATGTATGTATGTATGTAGTGATAGAATCAATCAAGTGCTTTTTTAAACATAAAGGTCAACACAGTTAGTAATATCATATAATTGTAAGGGGGCTTTGTTATAGTTTTTACATATTAGAAGCAATTAATAATAACTGGCTTCGTCGAAACATTCGAAAGGATTTCTATTTGGGAATATTGAACAAGTAAGTCATCCTAACTGACTACACATGTTACAGCTTCATTATAATACGTAACTACTGAAGCGTCCAAATGAAAGCTCTATAAATAATATGTGATTTATGAATGTATGTTTGTTGCGGCACAGGATATGCACGTGTCTCAGGCAGGCCGGCGCGCGTGACGCCCGCGCCGCCAGCGCCTAGCCGACGAGTAAGTACGTACTACCCACTGCTATTATTAATTAAATTAAGTACTACAAGCAATTTTATTATTACTTACACATCCATCCTTAGTCTTTTTATTGCTAACTTTCGATATTACATCAAACGAAAATGTAGAACTTGATCTAAATAAAGAATTTATAACACGAATTAAAAACGAATTCTAACTAAACAGGAAGAAATAATTAGGTACAGAGTTCAAGAAGTGATTGCGGAGTGTGTGGTATACGAGTACACCCCAGTCGCTCGCTGCAGAGAGCGCACTCTGCGGCTTCCGGAGCCACGCACTGAGCTCGTGGCTGTATCACGACTGCCACATCGACTCATTACTTGCCTTATTGAGGTTCTCGGGCTGCTTATGTATATGCGTACTTATTTACATTGTTTCACTTTCAGGAAATTATTTACCTAGTGTGTTTGCGTGATTTTAAAAATTATCCAATAGTCATTTCGTTTCAAAAATTGGTGGAGATGATAAAGGTGATGATGATGACAATTTTTACAAGAAATATACTAATATAAAATATAATATATAAAATATAATACAAATTTATCTGTAGTAGATAAACACACAATAGACATTAAAAAAAATTGAATGAATTATAATTGTTTGCTGGTTTGGTAACAATACATAGTTCAGTAAAATACTTTTCTGTGCACTATGTACATATGTATTGTAGAAATGAAAAAATAATTTTATTCAGTTTTAAATAAAGAAATCTTGTTTATAACTTAATCTCAAAGTATTTTTGACATAATTTGGATTGTTCATGTATGTATATGTGATGTATGTACTGATATGTGTTTTTACGGTTTTGGGCAAGTACTGTCCTGCTCGGCGCGCGCTGTGTGCTCTCTCTAGCCTTGCACCGAGCAACACACGGAGAGCTGGTGGACGCCGCCTCTGCCCCTGCTTGCACACATGCGTACGCATGCACGTATGCACACCGCAGAGAGACATGCAGTTGCATACGACAACCACATCATGTCCAAGCGATCGACTTTGTCTTATTCAGCTATGGAGACTGCCTGGCTAAACGCATGAATTAATGCAACGTTATATACACATAGGTACACATGTTAGAATACTCTCTGTATCAAGACGAACCCAATTATAGGTGACCGGAAATGTACCCCTGCCATTTCTACCGTTTTTTGTTGTTGAATGAAAGTAGCAAACGAAGATGCAGACCATCTCAAGTGACGTGCCGGCCACCTCACATCATCAGGGCACACGGGCACGTACCTACACGGGCTGTGATATTCATAATACTTCCTTTTTGGGGAAAAAAAGGTTACTTTCCATTGACGAAACATTTTTTTATCCGATAATTTCTTTAAACTCTATCATCTCAGAACTGCAGCACTTAATGATTTTCTAATTATAGTTTACTATATAATTAGTTCCCATCTACAGATCAATGAACTTTCCGCTCCCTTCGTCTATTGTTAGTTTACACACACATGTGTATATTATGGTGTTAACTGTAGGTACAACATACTTCTAATTGAAACTAACCGCTTTTTAACAGAGGATTAGCGACGTCAATGAGTTTTATATAGAGTAGAGTAGATAGATAATATAACTAGGTAGAGTAGAGCGTAATTAAAAAAAATGTCGTGGAACTCTTGCTCCATTCCTCCGAAACAACGAGGCTGTACCTATTAAGGACAAGGCCTGTCGAGACCCATGCAGAGGACGCAGCACCTGTGGACTGTCCTGGGACCTACTCCGCTCCTGCCGCATGCGCTTATATTATCCATTGTATAAATACCGGCTTTACTATATATACCTTCCAGGAAGAGCCGACTGGTTTAAGGCCTAGTCGCTTGGAAGCAGCGGCGGGCTGCCACATTAGCCGCCGGCAGGCAGGCTCTAATTACTCCCGTTATTGGTTATTAGTATGAATGTGATATCTTATTTATTTTTACAACGCACGATGTAGTGAAGATTTTATTTGTGAGCTCAGAAAAGGTCAATCATGTACTAAATAACATACATACAAGGCGGGGCACCTCGCCCTGCCCGCCTCACAGCTACTTACACAACATGAAAACACATACACAATGTACATACATACATACATACATACATAGCTCGCACACAATAATGTACATACGTTCGATACAGGTTATTAAATATTTTTCATTGCACTTACTGTAAGATAAAAATTGAGTAAATCTTATTACCAACAAGTGATTTATAATCGTGAAAGTTTGTCTGAATTCAACTCATAACGGAATGAAATGATACTTAATAGATAAATAGTTTATTTCCTAACTACGTAAATGGCTTAAAATTGTTCAGTAGTCCCATTCAAATAGCGGAAATAGAATAATAGTTAAGTGTAAGTGCGCGAAAGTGGGCTCTGCGAGCGCCGCACGCGCCGCACGCGCCGCACGCGCCGTATTACCTTGGTTATCTTCTTGCACGGAACCATGTCATCTCTCTGTTCGTGCGGATACGCTAGAGACAACCGAACTTTATACACCTTCATGACATTAAGCCTGAAACAAATTAAGTGGTGTAGGCGGAATAACTAAGTGATATTTGATAGGCGCATGCTCAAACTGCAAAATAAAAAACATCATTTATTATACGTAATATGTATGTGCTGGTAGGGATCGAACCAATTGAGGTTTTAAATTTAACTTCCACTATGGTAATTTATTTATCGCTTGTAAATCTACGAGTATTATGTTTGTGGTTACTTATGTCAAGTTGGTGTTCCGAGGATCCGATTGAAGTTGCATTATGGGGTGTAAAAAAATGACATTGATCACTTGTTTCAACCTTTGAGTGCGTGTGGATCTCTGCAAATTGTAAAGCTTTTCATTGCTTTCAATACATTCGACGTGTACCGACGATTTAGCCGTTCTCCGTAACGAAGCTACAAAACACTTCATAATTATTTCTTTGAATGCTACTACGGAAAGGACTTTTCGAGTTTCATTGAGTCGTACTCGTGTGCATGTACCTATAGTCGCACGTCGCCGCGCCGCGTCGGCCGCTCTGTTTAGTCTGTCGGCCTGTCGCTGCGGCCTTTAGGGTGCACTTTGTATATATAGCTTCAATTGTATAATTATGAGTTTAAACGTAATTATTGGGTGTTCATTCAGTGTTGATACTGTTACATTTTATATACATACATATATCTGTAGCAATTTGGAGCACGCCCAAGTGTACCGGGAAGCAATTTACAGTATCGGAAGCAGGGTATGGTTGCTAGAGCACACTAAGTACTAGGCGACCATCTGAGTCCTCTAAAGTAGCTGCATCTGTTCATCTTCTTAGGCAGGAATTAAGAACTGCTTGAGTTTGGACTTGGAAGTTGAACTTGACCTTTCACCCACCGGAATCAATAATTATTATTGCCTGATCCTTAGTTAGGCAACTGCTTGTTCAGTTCCTTATGGAACAGCCATTTGAACTAAAGAAAAGATAATGTCCTGTAATGTGGCTTGGCCCTAATGCAAACAGTAAGCGACTAACAATAGACTCACCTATCATTATAAATGATATGTCACGTGTATCATATTTTATTAGTTGTAACAATGCAATGTTCAAGAACTGTCTGAACCCGTGTAACTAGTTAAATAAACAGCGGCCGGTAGTTCCAGTCAGTACTATGTCTCGATTAGCAGGTACGGTGGCAAATCGGGGTGGCGCGACTGTAGAATCAACCTTATGGTCTAAGTAATAAAGGTTACGGCACATGTCGTAAAATATTTTAACAGGCAACTGTAAACTTGGATCTAGTTCGTCTTCAACGGTTACTGCGGAATGTGAAACGTGGTTCTATTAACTCTATAAGAGGTTATAGTTATTACTGCCCCGACTTCTGTACACGCTTACAAATGTCCAACATCTGGAGTACAGTGCCACCACAAGTCCGTCGCCGTCCGTCTAAATCGTCTTTTACTATTTTACAGTTTTTAACAGCTCAATCCCTCAAACACCTCTATCTTACCTACCTATATCTGACCTGTATCGACATAACGGAACTTTTGAATGTTCTCACCCACTTTAACATTTCATATAAAATTAAAACTTTGTACACTTATCAAGGGCCGATGACAATACAAGAAGTTTTTCTGTGTGTCCCACTACCCTGGCACGGATCTTCAGGATTAACGATTTATCAATTTTTCGAAATGAAAGTCTGAACATGTTGTTTAGTTTTTCAAATTATTATATTTAACTAAGCACTTATGTTCTACCTCAGGCAGCCCTACCGCAGCTCTACCACGGTCCTACCTGAACCCTACCGCGGTATTACCTCAGTTCGTACATTCACCTCCATACACCAAGACGGTTGCCACATATTTTCCGAAATGCAAACATTGCGTCACGATAGCCTTGTGCTATCTGGCTTCTACTGGGAACGCCCTTAGCGGTTACCGATCTAATTTCAGACAGTGTGTGCTGATGTTGTCTTTGTCATTGCGATGTGTTTGTGGATCAACATCCGTTACTTGCGATGACATGGTTACTCCAAGCATAGTAATATTAACGCTAATAAATCTGACAACATAAATAGAGTGATGACTGAAATACCGGCTTACTCCCGTGTATTTTTCGGGTCGGAGACCGCCGCGACCTCGCTGCGACCGACGGGAGCTCATGATTATGAACCTCGGTCAGGTTTGAAATTAGTCGGGCAAACCCGAAAAATACACGTGAGTAAGCCGGTATTTCAGTCATCATGAATAGTGTCACTCGCGAATCCTTTAATAACATACTCGTACGTAATGTCGAATGGTACAAAGAGCTTTTGAACATGACGCTTTATAAAGGCAAAACTGTGATGAATACATTTTACTATCTGCCAAAAAATCTTCATAATGAAGCGATTATAAAAGCCGACAACATTTCACAACTTTGCAAAGAATAGAGCATAATTACTTTGAACATGAAACGTAAAACTTATATTAATACATAACATTCACATAGAAAATGGCACGATTTTAAATGAACGTCGGAAGTTATAGAAGGCGGATTTAAAGAAGTTACGAAAGAATCGTAATGAACGGTCACGACATTTGATTTATTCTGTCTCCCTCTCCATAGGAGGCTAGGAGGGGAGGGAAGGGGTATGGTTGAATTAATTTTCCACTGAGTCACTAGCGTCAAGCTAATACATTTTTCACAACGCACTATACAACTTGCAGTTCTATTAATGAATTTTGCGTGACCTATTAAGGGGCCAGGAAGGTTAACGACTCGTGCGTATCTACTATAGGTATAGTTTTTACATATTATTAACATAAATACAATGAAATGTCTAACTTTTTTATTTTACAAAAAACTTTTTTAGTAGATTTTGGAACATACTGGACATATAACATCAAATAAAATAGATAGATATACTCTATTGTTTGTATACCACAGATATTTAAAAAAAGATAAAATAAAAAAGAAACAAAGAAAAATAAAAACAATGCGCGGGCTTTTCGCAACTATAACGCATAAATAAACAAGTAGGGGATAATTTCTATATTTTCCTAAATAAAACTACCGGCTTGCTGAAAACAAACAGCAATATAATGAAACTTAGGTATTATTAAAACTAAAGTAACTTAAGTAACAATAATACATATATAAATTCTATGGGATCTAAAATGGAAGCAAGCCAGTTTTGTCGACAATTTCTCAAGAACAGAGGAGAAACTTTCCATTTCTCCCCGTCTGCGCAGGGTAGCTATGCTTTATTTACAAAGTTTAAATCTTTACGTCTTCCATTTTTATATGCGCATGGATGGAGCAAGATTATAGAAAATTATAGTGTGCAAGCCGCACGCAACATTAAACACGACTTGCTATTGTCGCTTGAACTTTTTAAAGACGAAAATAGTAACATTTTATATATATGTACATATGTAGGTATTTTAGTAAAAGGTATTTTAATAAAGGTTTTATAAAGAGTGTTACAGTTTTAGTGTTTACATTATCATAAATTCTTTTATTGAATAAAAGTAGCAAAAGAGCATACAGGACACCTGGTGTTAAGTGGTCAGGTAGTAGCTTAGTCCTGCCTGAAATGAGAAATAGATACGTTGCTAATTTTGAGAACTAAGATGGTCGCCGCGTAGTTAATGAACTCCAGCAACCATACCCACTTTCCAAAACACAATAAATTGCTTACGGTAGAATTGGGTGTGGCGCTGGTACTTCCCCGGGCGGCAGCCTACAACCTACAACGACTACTTTATGCTATAAGTACTTTAACTTGGTGTTGTTTATTGACTGAGAAAAAATCCCACTTATTAAGCCAATACCTTGATAGTATAGTAGTTAGTATTTTTCTAAAAAACGGTAACATTGTTAATTTAGTCACAAACAAAATATAAAATAAAATATTAATTCAGAAAATAACACTGCACCGAAAGTAAATTACTAAAAAAATACGTGTATTTTCCACACAAATAACTCTCTGATAAATCGAGAACTTAATGGACAGCCTTTGAGGCGAACCTTAAAGTTGTGGAGTCGGCGGTATCAAGTCAAATCTTTGAAACGTTGCGGCAACCTCGGATAACAGTTAACTTTGTATCATAACAAGATACC
This sequence comes from Tiana niger, assembly GCA_018249895.1. NCBI lineage: Eukaryota > Metazoa > Arthropoda > Insecta > Lepidoptera > Hesperiidae > Tiana > Tiana niger. The sequence goes on along the minus strand of DWNH01002113.1, from coordinate 553 downwards.
GCCAACGATACGAACAGTTACTAACAACTTTCTGAAAACAAATACGAATCTCAAACAGGATAGTTGAATTAGAGTGATATTTGTCATACCAGAACTTTGCAGTATGTTACACTTATATAAACATTATTTGTAAGCCTGTCAAAGGTAGGTTAAGCGCTTAACCTAGCGCTTTGTTCTGTATTTTTCCACCTTGTGCACCTTAGACTACAAATAAAGAATTTTGAATTTAAATTAGAACATACACACATTTTCGCAGTTATAACATTAATAGCGTAAGTATAGGCCTTACGTAAGTATAGAACTTATCGCCCCTTTGTAACCTAACGTCCCTAGGCACATGCCTAGTTTTCTTGGGCATAATTCGCCTCTGCCTGAGCTGGGATATGAGTCTGGACTTGTTTTCGCAGGGCGGCCAGCTAGTATGAAGGGGTTATTAAATAAAATAAAAAAAGTGTGTGTGTACTTATGTACACGCGTTAGAAGTTATACTTTTTTGGCGTAACAAGATAAAAGTCTTTTTAAAAATTTTATCTTTCGCCTTATTCTACGTTTG
>DWNH01002112.1:0-10286 GCA_018249895.1 Tiana niger | reverse complement strand
TGGGTGGGGATCGAACCCACGACCTCCCGTTTAGCAGTCAGGTTCGCTAACCACTAGACCACGAGGCCAGTCATAAACAATAAATAGCTTTTGTGTGTAGTGGTGGTACTTCCTCGGACGGCGGCATATCATCTACACATCTACCTACCAATTTATCTGCCAAAAGTTCCCAACTCAAAGTAGAATTTTAAATTCCATACGCAAATCTGCATTTTTTTTTCTGTCGCATGCCGAATGCCGTCTACCTGGTGCTAAGTAATATACCAAAATATCCACGTTACATTTAAATATTTAGTGGATCCTTATCCCTAAATAATTACTTGTGTTAAATATGTATACATTTTAAAGCCAATTAATAATGTATGTATATTCCATCTGATTAAAACATTTAATTGCCTAATAAAGTGTCTAATATTTAGACTAAGACACACAATAAACTATTTACGTAACGTACATAAATTAACTCGTGTTTACGTAATAAGCATTTATAGCAATAATTTTATTTGCCTGAATATGTACCTTACATACACAACATAAACACAAATTTGTGTATCTTAATAAACGCTGAGACATTTCCCAGAATGACAATGAATGTGTTATATTGTATTATTCTCAATAGATACCGATCCAACATTCTAAGACAAATCAGCACAATAGCAGGCATATATAAAGCTAGTACTGGGTATCTTCAAGGGATCCCTTTAGGAACAATATCTTGTGATAATCACGACGCGTCGGTAACAAAGTTATTACGGTATCTGGTCACATTTGCACATTATTTCCTGTTATTGTAAGTCCAATGTCGTACCAAGGCGATTTATCGCCCAAAGCACTGAATAGCTATTAAGCTGCTTTTCCTTTTATTCCTTTGTTTACGTCATTCATTTTTATTTTTAAGACATTCATTGTTTCATATAAAAAATCACCAATAAAGAGTCATACCAAAATAAATTAAGTACTGTCAGCAAATAATGATTAAAATATGTGTGTATGTAAAATAAAAAAAAAAAATATTATGAAACAAAACGGCATTTTGTAACATTTTTAATTTCTATCATTACTATTAACCTCAATTTAAATTAAAAATATCTATGAAATTTCAAATGATAATAAATGTAAATGTGAAGCTTCAAATTATGTCGTAACCAGTGAGCGTAGATATTTAAAAACCGCAGTTCAGGAAAATTATAACATAAATGAAATGTAGGCTAACCCGAGGGTATTGAGTACGCGTGACAGAAATAGGCTGTCAAAGGTAGTCATGAGCATCGCAGTGAATTAGCAGATAATTACTACCAACGCTGATGGTTCGCTCGAGCTGCTCGCCGGACGCAATTAACCCTGGAGTGGCATGGATGACATGAGATTTTAACTCAAAAAGAATGACTCACGTCAATTTAAATTTAAAACGAATTTACGTACACAAAATGCGAAATTATGAAGGAGTATTATTATAGCTCATCAGATTAAAACATTCATGTGAATTTAAATTTTATCTGAATTTAATTATCACGGAAATAAGTTTTATTTTGATTCATATTCGTAATAGGTGTCGATTTATAATTATAATCTCATTTCATGGACAAAAACTGTTAAAGAACTAAGATTTTATTTTACAGAAATAAACTCTGGAATGGGTACGATAAGTAACCTGTTATTAAAATGATAATTGAATTCATTGATAAAATTTACATCTTCGCGTCTCTTTGCGAAGGGGAAGAAGGCAATCTATCATCGGTATCTTACAGGGAGAGTTCCGTAATTTATGCCCCATGTTAGTTTCACGCCTCTTATCCGCTTCGCCACTACTACTGAACTTAGATATATGAAGCGTCTAAACTTTAAACACTATAGTTTTAATATAAGAACTTGACTTTAAGATTGAAATACCATGTTAGGTTTATAAAAATTTGAAGTAAACATCACATTTTAATATAACTTCGATAACATACATATTTTCCAAAAAATATTGACACAAATACTTAAGCAGCCAGTGACAGAAGTCTTCTCTAAAGGTTTTGTGATTTGTAGTGTTTTGTTAAATTCAATATTCTCCGAACGGGATTACACTGCAACTAGAAGGGGCTTTTATTTAGATACAGAGACAGGGACAGTACTTGCTTATTTATCAAGAGAAATATAGAGTTAAAGAATTATGTTATTAAGGAAATATTCAAGTAATTCAAGTTGTAACTTGGGTCAGCCAATATATATGGGTACTTGAGGCACTCAAATCGTGATTAAGTCTTAGCGGACGTTCTACATAGATATGTATGTACATACGTCCTCTCGAGGACTATTGTAGAGAACGTAATCATACTCGTACATAAATAAACATAGATTTTAGGAGATCATAAAGGAAGCAATGACATTTTCAATTAAAGAGCGTTATTAATGTTTCGGGTGCTGAATTAATTAGACCCGGCGCCCAATACTGCACGACCGCGTAGATTTATGACACCAATTCGGAAACATATTTGCTCATCTTCAGAACTAGTAAGATGTTACTCAAATGATTTAAAATAATCTCTTAGGTACTTTTCCCAAACCACTATAATTATTTGCTATGAAACTGTTATGAAGCTATTATTGATCATTATAACCTAATTGAGAATGTTGACCTATAATTGAGAAAGTATCTAGCATTAGTTAATATTTCCGTTTTGAATAACAAAATAATATAGTAACCTCTAACTAGTATTTCGAACGATTGAATCTGCTAAACTGTGTGTATTCTACCTCATTTACTAATAATATTTGCTGGGAAATATTAGGTACTCTTATAATAACGCATGCAGCCTATTATTCATGTAAGCCTTTTGCGAAAATATAACAACTTTTAATACTTTCAGGATAAAGTTTTATGGTATCGGAGTGAAATGAACAATAGAATAGAATAGGTTGGATTGTTGAAATACGAACTATGAATCCGACACAGTGGCAAATCCCCTTTGGGATATGAAGTAGACAGGTTTCCTAACTACATTACTTTTACGCGGAGTCTAGTTTAAAAAGATCCTATTCAACTCGTACTTAATTTTTGAATTAAAAATGTTAAAAAAATTGGATATTTGTATTACATTAATGATATTAAACCAGAATAAAAATAATAATTAACTTAATGTTAAATATAATAAGCAAATGACAAATTTAAAAACCAAGTGAAATGATAGACATTATTTGAAGATGGTAGAAGGATTGGGGCCACAAAATTTCAAAGGTGTTAAACATTACATTTCTATCAAGAATATCAAGAATCAATCTTATTTTCTAAAGCCGATAAACTAATTGATTTACTGAATTTTAATACCTTGTAATGAATAGAACAATTTCATTTCATTATTTTTCAAACGCTATCAAATTCAAGCCAACGTTATAGTCAAGAAAACGCAACAGGATAATGTTCCGTACTCTCGTATTACTTCACAAGATATTATGCCTCTGTAAGATGCAAACAGATAGACTAATTACCTAAAGACGACAGAGGGAAACCGCTGGATTTAGAGGGCGCAGGAATGGGCGGAGTGGCGCCATCTAGGGAAGGCTTACGTCTAGCCGTGGACGTCTGAAGGCTGATGGAAGATGCAAATTGCATTATGTTATGATTATGTACAGTACTTGGTCATTAGTAGATATAAGATTGTAATGACATGTTCCTGTGGTATTTTATTGTTTATTCAAGAATTATATTTTTCTTATTATTGGTATGGAACATTCGTTCGCCGCACTTGGTCAGTTGTTGAATTCTGTGTGTGTGTCTAAAAACATATATTTAGTATTTTAAAGTATTTACTGCATCAGCAGTAGCAGCGTAACTGGCAGCTTAATTGAGAAAAAGTAATCGTAGGATGATATGTTTCGCATCTTAACGTATGCAGTGGAAATTTCCTTTGTATTCTAGCAACTTCTAAATTTGAACATTCGCATAAAGTTTCGACTGTTCAAGTATATTAATAAAGTGTTAGTAAAGGAACATGGTATGCACCATGTGCTTTAACAATGCAATTGAAAGTTTAGTACGCGTTCACGCGAAAGTTCACGCGCGAAAATGGGAAATTTCCTTACGTATTACTGACGACTTAGGTATTAACCTAACTTTGTATGAGTATTTACAAGATGAACCATTGTGTTTGGTTTCGCTGTACGCTTCTAATATAATATAGGTGATACATGAATAATACTCCAAATATTGGATATAGGACAAATATAATAAAACATTTGTAAGGCTATATACACAATATAATGTACACCAAGTATTTTTGATCACCTACTACATACATATATTTTATATAACAAACAATATTCAGCTTCAATACTTCTATGTTTTCATATAGATACCAGTAGTTCTGAAAATTTCAACGATTAGCAAACAAACATCGGGTAGGAATACCGTTATCAATAACTTAATGAAAGCCTCGTTAATTGCTGGTACAGAGTTTACATATGACGGGATGTATGGATCACGTAGTCCATATATTAAATCGTCATTTGAGTGACAGATATATAAATAGCACTCGGAGAAGTTCCCAAAGCGATACGGGAAGGCAATCAATCCTTGTTTTATACATGTCACATGTCACAACTTACAAATGGTAATTTTACGAGTAGGTACTAAAATCGTCACTTTCGTGTTTTGACGAAAATTGGTGTAAAACAAACTTTATCTAAAATTTTAAATTGCAATAGACTTAACAATTCTAATTATTTAAATATTCCAAATTTATTATATTCAAACAAATACTCGTAATTTCAAATAAGTACTCGTAAACATTTGAATTCAAGATTATTGCCACCGTCAAGCCCACAGTATTGAAACAGTCGCTAGTAAACCCTCTTTAGTCTCTTTAGGGAGAATTATTTGTGTAAGAATAATTTTAGCCAACGGTACAAAACGGAAATGGAATTTATAATTACCAAGAAATTTTATAAATTATAATGATTCGAAGATATTGACTACAATTAGATATGTTCGCTGCTTTGTATCCGCTTCTGATTCATCTAATTGATTAATCAGTCTCTGATTAGTATCAGTGAAAATTAAAATGTTTTTAACTTTCAAATATTGAGTTACAAATTAATAAACTGCAAACATCAACACATAAACTTTCACTGCTATAATTACAAAAGATAAACACTTTATTGTTTTCCTCATTATACGAGTAATACTGCCATACATCAACACCCGTTCAGCAGATTTTAATGATAAATGAAATTTATAGCCTCATTAAAGTCAGATATAAACCACAAGATAATCATCATTTTACACGATTATCAATCATTCAGTATATAAATTTATTTACACAGCTGCGTCTGTTTTAGTAGGTACAATGTTCGTTTTGTTTGAGTCCAAACTCTTGTAGATCCATAAAACCAAAATAGTCAGTGATGGGTACTTCGCTGAGTGTAACGATCGGGTATTACCCGATGGAAGCTTACGTACCAACAGAGAGCTGTACTTACTGCCAGACTTTCTGCTTAATGGTGTGTCTCATCATTACAGTTTAGCGGAGGTAACTAATTATATAAGGGCATCTGTAACTTAGAACCAATATTAACCAAATTTATCAGGTCCTAAGCATAGATAATTTGTAATAATTACCGACACTTCACCGATAATTTAGTGTTTATTGAGCTCTGGAGAGGTACTTAACCGAAATTGCAGTTCGACACTAATTGGCCGCAACCTTGGATCCGGTCCAAAGATTAGGTATTAGGTCCAAGTCTCAAATTTTCTTTAATGGTTCCGTTTAATAGCGTCGTTATGACTATAAAACTGATTACAACTCAGTCGCCGTGATCACTTCGACAAAAGAGCTTTGTTAGTAAAGCCTCTTTAAAATTCTATTCCGACATTCTGTATGAATATTTATCGGTAAATAAAGTCTGTTCTACAATATCTGTTATAAACGTTGAGCGAAGACGTAGCAATGTATCTGCGCTCGGAGAAACATATTTTGGTTTTCAGTTACATTTTAATTAGTAACTATTTATATTAAAGTTAGGTATAATAAACCAGTATTTTTAGAAAATGTACGCTTTAATTATACTTAAACATTGCCATAAAATCGCAAACTTTGTCCAGAATCCGAGAGGCAGAAAGGACACATACATTCTGCATAAATTATCTCCCGGCGAAGTGTGGTTAAATGGCGGCTTAAGAGAGCGTCTTCTCCTCCAACTCAACAAGAACAATTTAATAGTTTAACAAGTTCAACTTGATAAACGTTACTTAAACTTAAATTGTTTTGGCGATGAATTTAGCACATCGTGTAAGAGGAGTTCTGTAGATTTAAGATTTACAAATAACATTTATAACACTTTTGAAGATCTTGCTTTATGGAGGGGTTTATAATCTCAACGTTATAAACTTGATAACAAATTGGTCCATTGGTACATATTGGTACATAAACACATTGGTCCAATTGTTCTAGCCTTTTTTGCGTCATTGAGTAACAAAGATCCAAACTTTTGCATTTAGAAGGTAGTAGGGTTACAAAATGAATTTTTTCCATATAAACCTTAATATTATCGTGAAGCACTTCGAAAACGAATTCGTACGGTACTTTATATCGTATAATAGTACCGTTAATTATACTCTCTAAATATCTAGTATTGCATAAATCCTACACCCCGCTGGCAAGCAACCAGATTAATCAGCAACATAAGAGCGTAAGAGTAATATGTACGAGTATCAATGAATTATTTCAATAGCTCGATACTGCAACGCTTCATTTCCATTAAATACATCTCAAACGTTCCACGGAACTCAAAACAGCAAATAATTCTATGACGGTTTAATATGGGTAGAACTGGCCATCATTTATGCTATTTGATACGAGTATCAATCACATAAATCCAGGTCACGGAAAATTATTGCTTAAGGCGAAGTACCTAGTGTTAAGTTAAGCATAATTCCCGAGGGAAAAAAAAGAGGTAAATTGAAAATAGGTTTGAATCACCGCGTTCCGGAGACATCTGTTAGAGACGTTTTGCAGATTTTAATACGTAAAACTCAGAAAATCGAGCTATGAGCGTTGACTGCAGCCGTTGCGATTCCCGGCTCGGACTATTCATTTCGACTGCGATTTAACCACAATACCCTCTAACCACTACCTAGCAGAACTCAAAACTTCGCTAAGTATTCTATTATATTACTACAAAGTTAGTACATAGATTTCGGTTAAATAAAACAAAGCAGAAATAAAACTTGAATCCAATACTTAAGCGCTATAGAATATATTTCAGAAGAAAACTTATTTACAACCGTAAATAAGTAAGGTTTTTTGATAAAATTTCTTTCATCCTAAGACCTCGTAAAAATAAAAGCACATTTCGTTTAACATGTTTTTAATATTTCTACGTTCTAGATGATACACAAACACCAACTCGAATTCTTTTGATGGATATAAAAGACATTCAATAAAGTATTTACATAACAATTTCTTATAAATTATATTAATAACGATAAATGTACATCGTGTAATGTATCCTCATTTTGGGCGCTTTTATTTACTTATTTGACAGAGATTTTTATCGTAGAAAAAGGTATGTAATGGAACAAAATTACGTCTTTTGAGGAAATATTGTATTAAGAGCAATTTTTGTAAGGATTAATTACATATTTTAGAAATAAGTATACATTACATCTGACTGCAGTCTCAATGATTTGCGTTTCTAAAGAATGGCTTAAGTTCAGTAGTAGAAACAGTAGAATACCAATGTAGTTGCTGATTCATAAATTCATAAAATATTTTAAAAAGAGGTCGTTTCTCTCAGAGCACATATTTGTGTGATGAGCACTAAGAATTGTTTTGGGCCTGGATGTAACTTATCTATATAAGAATACTATAATGTACGAGTTGATAAAATAATTAAACTTCGTGAAATAGCAGCAACAGTTAATGATGTTTGTCGTGATATGCATAGACATTACTTTTGTTTTAGGTGTTAGGCAAATTGAAATCAGTGTAGACGAATTCAATGAAGTTTCCATTGTTTTACTACATTCATCAATACCGTCTTGACGCGGTTCTGGAGCACTATTGTTTTTAATGTAAAGAAGGTAATTGAACGCAAACAGAAAATGTCAAAGCCAAACAACGTTGAGCCTACGAAGAATCCATTTTCCTCCCTCATTCACTGCGTTAAAGTGCCTTCCGTGACGTGTTCTATACATTGTGTGAATACGTAGATGTACAAATTACATTCCATGAGGAAGCATGCCGTAACTTCTCGTATGTTCTGTCGTCGCTTCGAACAATTAACAAGGGCAACGTTTCGAGAATTGCCTTACTTTATTGCGTACTCCGTTAAAATATTTTTTTTTTGATACTGGCAGAGGTTGCTGAGTCTGGCATAAATTTAATCAAAACATGGGTAATTGAATATTATTTAAGTGTATCAAAGTGCATAATTAGATTAACATAGCTGTGTGCAAGTTTCGTGATTGATAATTTGTTTATAAATTAAATACCTGAATGAATGAGCAACATTTTGAATTAAAAAAATTTCCTGTATTTAAATCCCCGTAATTTTAGCACCCCTACTCAATATTCCTGCATACACCTATATTAAATTTTAAGTACACTACTAAATAAGACTAAGACTAAGGAATTATAAATTTATACTGATTATTACGATAAAATAATTTCTTAATTCGAACCGAAATTAACGATTACCCGTATAATAATAATATTAAGTGGAAGATTGATGTACGAGCCGCATACCGCGTATTGAACGATGATTTACCTAAGGGCGGCTCGAGCGGCGCCATCTACTAGCAAAACGGTATAGCGATATAACACAAAGTTATATTGCTGGCACTGTAGGCTCAGCTCATCGCCTTGTGATCTCATGCAGTTTTATGTGACAAGCCGAGTAAAATTGTAACTACGGTCTTGCACTGATACAAGGGCGACCTATATCGCCGAGTCATATCAACCACGGCTTTATGCATATTTGGATCATCGTTGTTAAACTCACTGGAAATATTTAAGTTTCCATTTAAATTTGCTATAAAATAAATGCAGTTTTAAAATAAGTCTTTATATACGATAGTGCCATTAAAAGACAAGTTATGAAATTTTCCTTTTACTTAGAATTTTTACTTTTTTAAATATAAGGTAAAATATTGACTCAGTTAAAATCCAAAGAAAAACTTGTTTTGAACGTTATAGCACGGACGGGTTCCTTGAGTAACGTATCGCAGCATCTGTGCAAGTTCATCGATCAAACTCCGAGCACGCCACTACGTTTACAAGAATACATCTTCGTATATGTATGGGTTATATTCACGCATACTGACATACTAGTATATACTACACTTCCAGCTTTCGCGTGAAAGTTTTATACAACACACATGTGCCAAGCTGGCTCGCTCGCCAACCGATGACAGCCAACTACATTCATAACTCGAATTGACTCGGCAGACCGGTCACGAATATAACGACTGTCGTAGCCCAAATTTGACAACCCTTGCGATGTAGTGGTTAACACGCCGGTTCACCATTCCAAGAGTCCTGAGTTCGATTCCCCGCGTGGCTGACGTTGAAGATGAGTTTATATTTCTGTTGCCGATTTGAGTGTCATTGTGGGTGTGTGTGTTTGTGTCCATGAGAACTACGACAGAAGGAAGCCTAGTGTGGGGCTATCAGTGTGGTTTAGAAAGTCTGCGAATGTATAAAAGATTTAACTCGTCTTTCTCGCTTTATCTCTAACACGAAGCTACTTTAAAAATCAAATTATTAGCAAATATGCTAAAACGAAGCAAAATATCAAAGACTACATTTACAAGTATAATCAGCCCGCTTTTAAACTACCCTTCTATGCGCGGACAATATGAAATTTTTCAGGTTTAATATTTCAAAGGGTTATCATTTTAGTGACATATTTACAACACGGAAGCTACTCTTGTGACCTTAATACACTTTGTCAGATAATACAAAGCGCAGTGCGTATATCAACCCCCAGATTATCCAACAAAAAATATGAGCAACGTTACGTTTGTTATGTAAATACTTATGGTACAAATGAATATTGACATCGGTATTAGAATTAATCTTTCAATACATTTTTATTCGGTTTCCTTAGTAAATTTATAGTGGTGCATGACAGACTTTATTTATATGTTTTTATATGGTTGTTCGCACTATTTGCAATTAGTTCAATCGGATAATTTATAAATGTGATTTCTTCCATTTTGTGTGCTACTTGTGGTATGTTATCTATATAACAGTGCTATGAGCTTCAATAATATTAAAATCCATTAAACGTACCTGTTTTACGTA
>DWNH01002111.1:0-10286 GCA_018249895.1 Tiana niger | reverse complement strand
CCCGCCGGGAATCGAACCCAGGACCCTTCGAATGGTGGACCGGCATGTTAACCATTACACCACACGGGTCGTCAATAATAAAGTTAAGCTTAATGGACTGGTATACATATAAACGTTTTATATAGCGTAGGTCTAACAACTTAGCTATCAATATTATTTCAAAAATTATGGAAAGTGCAGATGATTAAAAAATGATTGAAAGTACGGACGATCGGCGACGTCTTTGATGACGTAATGATTTGGGATTTTACCCTGTTGTGTCTACATTTGTGGATTGTCGTGTCGTCGGACGATGTATCAGCCATCTTTCTTATTCACATTCCCGATTGCACTGTCTCCAGTCACGACAGAGTGAAGGAAATGCATAACACATCGTACATCGTCAAAATTTATTGCGGAACTGAATTTTGCCGAAATGCAGTTTTGTACAATTGGTTCTACGCTTGCAAATAACAGTGTAAGCCTTTATCTATATAAACAGAAAGTAGTGTATTTTTAACATTCTACTACAAAATTGATGTGGTGTGTATATTGGAATACCAATCTTAGAATTTCGTATGGGTACCGAAAACATAAAATGGGTTGGTATTTTAGAGCGAAACAACGAAGTCCATGATAGTTATCAGGTACTATTAGCAAAGATTTGAATAGCTGTGTTGTATTATACAACTAATACTTTTGAATGCCAAAATAATAAAACTACATGTGTAATTTTTTCGTGCTTTGGTTATTCCCAATGTCTTATTTGAAATTCATATAAAAAATGGGTCTTTAAGCCCCATTAATCTCATGATTTACTGAGTGGGGTATCAATAAAACGTAATCAAATAAATAGCGATACAGTTTAAGCTTTTGAAAAAATATATTATGTGCGTGACTCGACAGGCGCCGCGAGGTCGCCTTGGCGTACAATTGTGTAGTCCTAGAAAATTCGACCAAAATAACAAGATCCGCAGGAAATAAGGCAAATATCCCCTTGTTGTCTCGGTTAGAAGGCGTCGAAGAGGTCATGGTGGGTTTAGTTATGTTGGTGGGTGTAACACGGCTAATACGAACCGAGCACGCGTATGGAAATTACAGTGGAATCAATCACGAACGGCCCAAACATGCCCCACAGACAGCACAAACAATGGCTTTCTAACCTAATGGCTCTTCCATAAAGATTTTATCCACAACGGTCCCTCAAAATACGTCAATAAGTTATATCTCCTTTTGCTTCAAAGGTCAACGAACGATATGACGTCAGACAACAAGTTCTTAGAATAATTTTGTTTTATTAAAATATATTGATGAAATCACCATATTTTTAAAAGTGCTTCAAAATATCTACTTTAAAAATCCGACTCAGAAGTTGTAACGGATTTAATATATGACTCCAAAGATAATATCAAACTTGTTAAACGAATTGAAATGATACTGTTTCCTTAGTTACAGGGTATTTTCCAAGCAAGGCCTACGTTTGTCAAAAAAATCATAAAAGTAGTATCCACAGTCAATCTCTAACTTTATTCAAAAGAAAATGCGCATTGCTGTAAATATAGATGCCTATTTTAGAAAATACGTGACCGAAATGTTTTTCTTATGGTAATCCGTAGTCATATTGAACACACATAAAATCAGATAATAAAATACACATCAGAAAATACAAAATCACTTACGTTTCAGGACGCAGCCGGCAGGCGGTGTTCTAGCAAGCCAATAAAAATGTAAATGTTCCTAATAAAATTTTGCTTTGAAGTAGTCACTGATGTCCACGGCTTTGATCTGGCCCGTATATGTTATAATCCGAATGGCTTTTGTTAGCCCAGTGGAGCTGCGGAGTTATCAATGTTTCAATCATCGAAAAACGTAGGCCGATTCTGAAAACTATCGTATACTGCTTTATAACAGAAGTAAAAGATAAAATAAAACTGTGAATCCAGCTTGGTTTCAGTGAATATTTCTTTTGCCTCAAACCTAACACCTATTTGTTAAATTTGTCACATATCTATTACAGTCATATTCGTAAATTTTTATACACAGCGGGTGTGTATAAATCTTATCTTACCAATAAAATTAATGTCAATCATTAAGCAAAATTATATTATTTTACTTTTAAGAAATAGACCTCATAAATTAAATTATTATATAAAGCTCATAGAATTGATATCAATGACATAAATAGTAAGAGTAATGAAATCACAGATCGGCGAACAATCTGATAGTTTGGTAATTACTAACTAGATGGCGTTCACAATACTCGCAATGAAAAGTTTACTAAAGCAGTTAATAGATGGCGTTGATGGGACAATTTCTTTAACATTACGTATGTAATTAGAAAATATTAGTTCTACGTAAACAACGTCGCGAGTAATCAAAGGACTAGTTAGTTTATTATAAAATAGCTTTTGCACGCGCCATGCACGTAGCATTCAGAAGTACCTATACTTTTTCCCTTTTACACTTTTCTGCCTTACAATTAAGAACAAGCTGATCTATAAAACATAAGGTGTCAGTAACACAGATAAATATTCACTGACAAATAACGCACAGCCTGATCCAGTTGACCTAGAGATTTATTTGGAGGAAATATTACTTGAATATATAGGAACATTAAAGAGGGCTTTTGGGAAATAACCGCGAAAAGGATAAAAGAGGGTTACGAAGTTTGTATGGAAATAATAATTTTCCTAACGGATAGACTTGTTAGAGCTATGACAAGGCTCCTTTTACGGGAAGAAAATACCTTAATTCCGTGGGAGCTGCTGATGTAGAGCTATACAAAATCTTATATGTATATAGTTTATTATAATAGGCATAAACATAAACAATGCTTTATCGTTTTTGTGCTTCAGTCATTGATAGTATGTAGTATGTATGTATGTATGTTCTGTAGTAATTTTTAACGCGTGGACAGATTTTGTTGACTGACTGATAAGATTTTTTATTACGTGTAATGAAATGTTTTTGACATATGTATGTATTTATAATAGTAGGTATGACACGTAGCACCTTATAGGCGAATCCTAAGAAATTTATTGTGTTTCGGAAGAAAGGTTTTTTCGAAGTATACTTTAAATATGAGACGATGTCCGCCTTACTTTTCCTGAGTAGCAATGCATCTATGTATAGGTATACCTTGAGCTATGATTGCGGTACTGTAAAAGGTTGAATATATAGTCTATAGGTTGCAAAGACCACTTAACACCAAGTGGCCTACGTGCTGATTTATTACTTTTTCGTATATAAAACATTGTTGTTGTCGATAGGACATATTATTATTTTGTCTACATTAGCCCGTACCAAAGAGGCATATACATATATGTACATATGTACCTACTAGATGCGTCTGAACGCATTTAGTTCATGCGCCCTTTTTTCATTTCCTTACTATTTTCATTTTAATCCGTATATACATATACACAGATATGAATTAAAATGAATATATATGTATGTGTGTGTGTTATTGCGGTTTTGGTTTTTTTATTCCATTTTTTGCCTTTTTGTCCGCGCACGAAAGTTTTTGAACGGTTCTTCTCACCAGGCTAATCGTCTACTTATCGTATTTTTTACTAAGATACAATAAAGTTTTAATGAAGACATTGTATGCCAGACATAGCGTTTAACTTGTCTGTAAACAATATAAAAACCCAATGTACCCCTACCTAACATAGAAGAAAAATGCGGAACCAGCACCATTTTAGGGTAACGATAATATACAGCTCTATCGGTTATTAGAGGAAAACTACAGAGCGATAAAAATAAATAAAATATGTCATGTTATTCGTAAATATTTGCATCGCTTCCTATAAACTTATTCATAGAATAATATACCGAGGTTATTTGAGGGTGGAAGAATTTCAATATGTATAATATTATGCAGGTTGATTCTTTGAGCTCGGGTCGGACACGGAGCATTTGAATAAACCGATATCGCGGGAGTCGAGCAAAATATTGTCCGCGGAAGGTCGCTGTTTAGCCACATCCGGAAAATATGTATGTTTTGCTACCAGACCCACCGTTATTACATCCAAGATACACCGTTGCGCGCTACGAAATATGGAAAACCGCTCTACACCATAATTGTTCGCGGCTTTAAAGACTATCTTCTATGATAGCAAGGTAGACACAATATTGACTGTTGCATTTTAAATGCATACAAACGAAATGTATAACGGAGAAATCATAATATACTTAATAACTTATAGTAGACATCAATAGTAGTCATAAATAGTAGTCAATCTTCTATACTATTTCATCCTATCGGCTATGCTACTTCCCTAGACCTTAGTTTACACATTACAATATGCTCCGTGACAATGTTCGGCCAAATATCCGGCCGCCGAATATCTAGTTATCCGGCTTACAGATCCGGTATCTAGTAAGCGACCAAACCGCTATCTATTTCATCTTTAGTCAACGAGCCACAGCGACAACGTGACATCTGGTCTATCGTAAGAAAATAATTTTAAAATAAATTTAGTTTAAAATTAATTACAGTTTACGCGGCCGTAATAAGTCATCATCACACGACATGTCACGTTATCTCATGTTACTTCACGCCATCACCATCCGTACTCTCACTTACACTAACGCCGCCAGATGAAAGATAAACATTTGACATGAGGATGGGGTAAATCCGTATTCTCGTCACACGGCCGGGGCTAATTCAATACCTGATTGGATTTCGGGGCGCTGATCTCAAGGGCTATTTACTACTCGCGATTCTGCAGAGCTAATATAACTTAGATCGGTTGGTGAGCGTCTTGTATTGTGATTTGTGGCCAAAGGATTTGATACGGTAATTTATGTTTCAGGGGATTTGGTAGCTTGTATGTGAGTTAAGGGTTAAAGCTGTGATATTCTAGAACAATATATTAAATACAGAATCATGTTTGAAATGTGGCTATACTTTTGTGTAAATTCTTGGAGTCAGTTACAATTTATTTCTTCCTTTTTTAAACTTATATTTAAAAAGAAAATTTCTTAACAATAGAAACTCTTTTTAATTTACGCCTTTTCAGTTGGTTTGAAATGACCAAATAAAATTTTTACCAAAACAACGAATATTATTAAATGTAGACTATAGACATTCTTGTCTGTGTCATTTTTAAGGGTAGCAAAAATGTTCTCGCGCTGTCTACTTTTTAAACAAATGAAAATGTTTTTTAAAAGTAAAAGAACTGTCTACACACAACTACTATATGGTATTCTACTGTAGATAGTTATGCGATATAGAGCTATATGTTAACAAGTAATTAAATGATCTTTATTAGGTTACTGCATCAAATTTACCGCAGTAAAGTTGTTAGGCTGCTATTATCAACTTAAGTGTTCGTCGCATATTGAACACGTTTCGCAGCGAGCATAGTTTGCAATAGTAACTTCTATGATTGGGAAAATTCTAGAATACTATGTAGACATGTAAACTTAAGTGGTCGTCTTAGTATTTTAAATCTTAAACATAAATAAATATATTGCTTCTTGTACCTAATATATTTATATTTTTGTTGCAGGTTTTTAGCTCTATTTCGCATAAATTTTTTTTTGGTTTCATCTTGGTTACATATATATAAATAATGTTTTTAAAGTCTGTGGTAATAATGAGTAAACTGTGCTTGTACCATAGACAAGAAGAAGAAATGATGGAATGTGAAAAAAGTTTTAGATGGGGGATTGTAATCAAAAGGAAATGTTAAAATGTATCGAGGTTATGAAAAATATGTATGTAATTAAAATACCTCATTATCACGCTACGCGTGTCCAGCCATATTCCATATACTTATATTTAACCAGATCAATTTTTCTACAGCAATATTAATAAATAAATAAATAGGTACTTATATTTTATATTATTTATTTTGCAAAAGGAACTACGCTATCCATAAAAACTTTATTAAATTAAAAAAGAATTGTGAAGTATTGTAATTGTAATGTATTGTAAAGTAAAATAATCTGTTATTGTGTTATACGTTCGCATAGGGTAGACTGTTTTAAATCTTATATAAATAATTTTATTGTAACATCTTGTGTATAAAAATGTTCAACAATAAACGTCATTTCAATTCACTACTATGTGTTCATTAAATTTTATCACTGAAGTGTATTCCTACAAATATGAGTGTCATAGTAAACCCAAACAAATCAGTATTGTTTGCAGCGCATTGAACACAATTCGGATTGTGGTTAGGAAAGGCGACTGTGATAATTGAGATGAGACTGCGCAATTGAACAACTGTGTTACCTAAACTGAACCCAGCTTTGGAAGGAACAGTTCTAGTATAATCATAGATCAAATCAGATCTATGTCTTTATAGGTATTAGGCTGCCGCCCGGGGAGGTGCCACGACCACACCCAATTCTACCGTAAAACAATTTATTGTGTTTCGGAAAGAGGGTGTGGATGCCGGAGTTCATCTATTGACGATCCCAGGTACAGCCTGCAGTTGCAGAGGATGTCCATGGGTTGCAGTGACCACTTAACACCAGGTGGCATGCACGCTCGTTTGCTATTTTTATTCAATAAAAAAAGTTAAAAAATTAATGAAGTTTAAATGATGAATTTAGATTTCTGTTTTAGGTCTGGGTGTTACTGTAATTGTCTTTGTGTGTGTCTATGTGTATGGGCTATGAGTGTGAAGCGTTATTTATTTCATTTATTATTACGGGTGGTGATGAGCCACGTTTATATAGAGGTATGAGTGTGTATGTGAGCGAGCAAACTAACTTCTTATTTGAACGAAGTAATCTATATTAATATTTAATATTAAAGTAGATTTACAGCAATTGTGAAAATAAAAACAATTTGAATAATATTATTTTCTAACACTATACACAACCACATTAAAACCAACAAACCATTCAATTTAAGGGAGAGCTGCCACAATAAATAAAAAACGCATATACCTACAATGTTGCTAGTATAGTTCCAGAACCTTGTTTATTGAAAATGTGAGGCGAGTATGTAGTGGTGGAAGTAGCGTAACTGCCTGGTCGTAAAGACGTGGCGAATACATTTTTCAATTCCCACTCAGCCACTGCGAATTCTCGTGCGAGTGCCCGCGATTCGGTTTACGACTGTCCATTTGCTAGTTTGCGTAGCGAAAGGTAAACTTTCAGATCCGCTGGACTCTGTGGGTATGTAATCGTCTGTTTTATAGATATTTTTGCTTTACAAATTGAATTAGTCTGCGTCTGAGTCGTTGTTTGGGATGAAAACTTTGCCATGTCCGTCTATTTCTAGACGTCTAATGAATATTGCAGGTTGATTAAACCTTACTACTATGGGTTGTACGGGCTACTACCGTTGAAGATCCCGTTAAAAAGACACCTACTAGCCGTAATTTCTGATTGCCTTTTTTTAGCCCACGTTTTTTAAAAAGGCCCATTAAAAAGGTAAGTGAATATCCAAGTACTGCTTTTTACTGCAATACTCATATCCTTGAGCGTCATTAGTTCTAACACGACCAGAGTCAATGAAAGGGCTTTAAATGTTTAAATAAAGTGGCTATTGCTTGAGTCCGACCACAATACTAGGTTACAGTATTTTCATTAGCTTCTGATGTTTGTAAATACTGTTACGATACACTGTAAGTTGTCAGTGTCGATTGTTGTTCAACGGTTACAAACAAAGCTTTTTTGAATCTTCGTGATAATCATCATCATTTAATATGAGCACAGCTTAGGCCATAGTTTATTTATTGGTTACCACGCTGATTAATTGCGGTTTTGTGGGTTTACATCCCTTACGACGTCCATATGGAGATATTTCGAAGAGCAAATGATAATTTATAATATGCATATAATATATAAAAAAAACAAACTTGTAGTTAAGCATTTCAATATTATGAAGAATAATAAGGTTCTTAAAAAAGCTACTGTTTTTTTTGGTAACTACGCTTTAGTTAAGTAGTAACTACGCTCAAAGAAATACGTAATTGTACAAATGAATATTAAGCGCAATTAGTTCCAGAAGCCAAGCTTAGCTTTGTAGCTTAAATCCGGTACGTCCGAGTGAACGAGACAAAAAAAAACCACCATTTTATTAAAATAAATTAGACGGATGAAATCTCGGCGCGGCGCTCGGGGATCAACAACATGAAAATATGTAACAGGTGAGGCGAAATTTGAACGATATACCCCATACAATAATATGTCAATGCAGGGGACGCGCCACACGGCCGTGTGGCATAAAAATCCCCTAATCTAGTAAACAGGGGCCAAATGACTCACTTCACGGCAGGGGCGCCACGCGTTTGGCGAACTTAATCTTACCGGGATAAAGTAAAAGGAGACACGACCCAGGTGGCACTACCACGCGCGTAAATTTCAAGACCCTTTTGTGTTTTTGTACCGCACGTAGACCAGTCTCAGTCGTTAATTATGGAAGTGGGTCGAATTTAAATAATATTAGTCTGCGTGTTCAGTAATTATATTGAGGCTTGTTTCCCAATTTATTTCTACTCATTAATTCCCTTAATTAATGTAGAGTCGATCCCACTTGCCCGGATTCTTGCGGAAATGGTTTTTGACTGAGTAAAAAAGAAAAGTGGGTTTTTCTTTGCGTCTGAATCTTTTTTGCAGTTAAATTTTTTCATTAATACTCGTTGCAGTCTTTTGCCTTTTTTGTCATTGTTTAGGAAAAATTAAGAAAAGTGTTGTAAACTTAAAAAAGATTTTGTTTTAAGCCTCTTTATTTTATAAAACATTTAAGTATTTAGTAATAAAACAACATATGAACCAAATATGACGAGTCGTAAACTTAAGGAGTTGAACACAAAGCCGAAATAAATTCCTCCAGTACGTTTATAGCATTACCGGAACGGTTTTTCGTGTTTATAACAGAGCATTAGCCAGTGGGCCGTACGGTCCAGTGTACTCGTAGTACCTACGTGCGGCGTAATCGCCGGGCGTGGACGTCTGTGAAACACGGAAAACCGTTCAGACGACCCCCCGACCTCCCCCGACCCCACACGTTCACCCACCACTTTTACGATGAATCTTCGTTTCTCCGCATCAAGAAGTAATTTTAGTGTTCCTTTGCCGATTCAATGATAGCACTCGCCCTGATTGGTTAAGCCCTCTTTGATTTAATTTCGGGTTAAGTTCCTCTGCGGTGAGCCCCCTGAGACCACCCGATATTTCGGACCGGTTCACATTTGGTAGGTACTAGTTCTGTTATGTTAATGGCCCATCTTTAGCACCGCTGGGTTCTGATGGTCGTTTCATTACATCTTACTACGTCTAAGATAATATTATACGACCATTACCTACAAGTTCTAATTGGGATTACTTAAGTCGTAAATAAATAGTCTCAATAGATAAATTACTGAAACCCTTGTCATCTCAGACACTAACTTAAAGCAGTGTGAAATTAATGAAAAAGTTTGCTTCTGTTTGTTTCTCTTATTGTCTTAGAAATATGTAATTATTACTCTAGTTTCTTTGTTCCTAGTTGTTGTTTGAAAGGTATGTTAAGTTTGAAACAATTTAGTTACATAAATACTTTGAAGAAACATACAAATGTACTCTATGTATATTTACATAGATTTCAATATGCAAAGCGATGCTTTTTTATTAAATAAAAGTAAGTGTAAGTGGTGACTGCAACACTCCATACATGTATATGCAACCAAGCAAAATTTACCTAAGGGTAGAAATGTTTGTAAATGTTTTAAAAACCATTTTTGAAACTCACGATAAGTAAATTACACGCCGTGACATATATTCCTTATTTTATAAATCAACTTTGAAATTACCAGAAAGAAAAGTAATCCATGTGTTAATCAAGTTACGAACTATCCGTGTACTAAATTTCATTCAAATCGGTCCAGTCGTTTTTGCGTGATCGGGTAACAAACATCCATTCATCCAAACTCGCATTTATAATATTAGTAGGATTAAAGTCGCGTTCCCAAACTATACACTGGTAAGAAATGTTAAAATTCGAAAAACTCGATTCGTTTTTTTTCGTGCTAGAAGTTGTTTCGAAATTGTCAAATGTAAAAGCTCTCCTTAACGATTACGGACGAAATCGGACTACAGTTGAACAACAAGATAATGTCTCTTTTGTGTAAAAATATATTTAAAAATATATTTCAAATATATACCATTTTAGCCCTGGTCCTAGACACCTATGCAAGTTCAGATAGACAGTGACTACTGGTCCTGCATGTTGCGTGGATCAGGTGACATGGATGTTCGTTTTAACCAGGTGGCCTGCATGTTGCGGGCATCAGGAACCTCATGCAGGTTACTCATCTATAATATAAAAAGGATTGTGGCTAAATCAATCGTATATACAACTA
>DWNH01002110.1:0-10286 GCA_018249895.1 Tiana niger | reverse complement strand
CCGGCCTGCCGATCTAGTCCGGGCCAACTTCACGAGAGAGATCGAGTTCTACGAATTCTGCAAACAGCGACTTCACTTGCAACTGCGAGCACTACGGGACCCCACCATCTCCCTTCCACCAACCAGGAACTTCAGGAAACAAACACAGCATTATCTCAATAGATTATAGAAATAAGCATATATTCAGTAGGTACTGTTAAAAGCAAACATCAGTCTTTCGATTTATGAACAGCGTAAAATTTGTAAGAATTCGACTCAAATAACGAGTACTGTGGGACTATTGAGGTTCCAAATACTAGAGATTATCTTTACAAGCCATTTTATTTATTGACAAAGGAAACGTATACGAATTAAATTCAGCAATGCCGAAGTTATACATTCCAGTACCAGAAAAGTGCATAGGTACATAAGTGCATAGTACTTTGATAGGTAGTATGACTTTGATTAGTAGTATGAGCGACAATACCAGCGTACCAAATACATGGTACCTATGTATATATTTAAAACTTTAGTCGCAATGATGTATGTGGCTATCAAAGAATGTTTGCGTCCATTGCACTTGGTTTGAGCGCCACTGATTATTAAAAGATTGAGAATGCTTATTGATTATTTTTAAAAAAATAATTAGAATTTCAACGAAACAGCTCCTTATTGGAATTGTATATAATATATTAACTACTATGTAACATAAGGATATAAGTTACGAAGTAATGGAAAATCTCCGGAGCCACGTATGTATGTACAATGAAATAGAATGAAGTTTTGAACTGAGCACAATATATATACATAGATAATTAATGTAATAAAATAATAATATAACATTCATCAAGTAAAAGATAAAGGGATTATGCAGGTTTTGTTAATGAATTTTTAAAAAAGTTAAAAAAGTGAGGTAATCAATTCGTAGAAATCTTTGTTTCAATTCGTTATTGAGAAGCTTACGGAGTAATGTACCTACGTATGCTTTTAACATTAATATAATGTCGTTGAAGGGAAGCGTTGAAGAGCTCACCAGTAAGTTAGGTACATTATTGCCATAGTGATACGGTAACTCTAAAACTCTAGTAGGTGTGCTTTATATTTTTATCGAGACCTCTGTTTCATAAGTAAGGTTACTATTTGTTTGTTGTCGAAGTGATTTAAAAAAAAATTGTGTGTGACCGACTCCAGCAGTATATGTACGTGTTTAATTTATTTTTATGTGCGTATGTAAGAATAAATTTCATATATATAATATATAAATTTCATTTACATATATACATATATATAATATATTCCATGACACAAAAGCACGTAATCAAACATGTTATGGACGATGTAGATATTTTAGAGAAATAAGACTTAGGAAGTCTGTAAGTAGATATATGTAATTAGGTAAAAAGATAAACTTCGTAATTGTGAGTTTGAAATAATACCAGTACTTACTATTATTTGGTTAACGGAACACCTATTCGACGTAAACGAAAATTCCTGGTTGTAAATGTAAAACAATTTAAGGATACAGATGATAAAACGTTAATTTTACTGGCAAAACAAATTTTATTTTTAAAATGCGTTATGATATTGTATTTTAAGGAATTTGTTTTTCCATTTTTAAATAATTATCTACTTATTATCAACCACTTACAGTCTCAATACTGGGTACGGGCCTCCCTTTATTGAACGAACGTTATGGTGGACTCTTTTTCCCCAGCAGGTTTCAGAAATCAGAAGTAATAGTTAATTATTGAAAAATTTTACTTGTATCCGAAGATCAAACCCGGGTCCACCGGAACGTTAGGCCGTAATTAAACTACATGACAACACTATTCCAGTCCCGAAAACAATGTTAAAATAGAAAGAAATAGAAAAATATGTTAAAAAACCTGACTGATTAGATATCACTTACAACTTGCATTTTATAAGACTTCAACTACACATCTTAAGCTGACTCTTATTACGAATTAGGTTTAGGCCTCTATGTCATGGGCAAATAGGTATAGAGCTGAAGTTGATACTGAGTTCGTGTTGTACCTACTCATGTATGTATGCTTGCATATAAAAAGGAAACTTATCAGAGCACAGGTCTCAACCGAGACCTTTGTGAGATAACTTTCTTTTTACTTGAATGTTATTTAGCAGATAACTATTTTTAATATGTCAATGTTACAGATAATTTGCCTATTTATTAACAATATCATCCAATAAATGTGATATATTTAGTGTTATTATGATGTTGTTGAAAGTAGATAATATTAAAGAGTGTGTATTATCCCAGATACATAGAAGTGGTTTCAATTCTTCTCTTTTGAATGGTTCCTCACCTTAAATACCTCGAGTGCTAAGTTTATATTTAATATTTTTTTTTCTCTTAACACGCGCAAGATTAGAATGTAATTTACCTATTACCTAGCATCTTGTATTTGTACGCGCAAGCGTACGTGCATACATTGCTCATACAAATGATTAATAGTATCGATACGGATAACACAGGTACAATTTATGAGTAAGAACAGGCGATAAATGATTATATTTTATTTGCAAAGAACAAGATCTTTATTATGCACATTCATTTATTAGATACGTAGATATTGTTAAATATAATGTCAAATAGTAACAATAAAAATTATTAGGATAGCGTTTCCGCATTCGTATTGTAAAATTAATATGGCCACATTATAAGAATTCAGGTACATACAAAACATAAACCATCATACAAATATTGCAGATTGCTTATATGTTACAATAATAAAATTTCCATAATTTCTATTAGTCTCATTGATTACATAAAATCTCGAAAATGTAACAACAAATACAAAGATTCTTATTTAGGTAGTATGTCATGACACATTCACTATTATAAAAATATAATTTTAACAAATATATTCAGTTTACAACTTTCATAGATATTTTTTTTTGATAAATTATTCCCATTTGATAATATGACTTCATTTTCTAATTTATGACGGTACGTCACCAATTAACAACAACAGTTAACATTAACAATTCCAAATACTTTAATATGCTAACGAAGGATGATTCTGTATATAATATAATATAGTTCTATTCGTATTATCTACTTTTCATAGTTAATGTGAATAAAATCTTTCTAACTAAGTGATGTTTTGACGTAGGACTATTTCATAAGGCTAATGTTGTGTAAAAATTGTATTAAAATATCATTCAGAATTCATCTCTCAATCTATTTACAAAGGAACAGTAAGGGCAGCTTGCTCGCCTCTCTCTGACACACTCTTACCTACACCGCATGCGGCTACATTTTATTGTCGTCGAGGACGACACGCTACAAAATTATACTTAGTACAAAACATGATTTGAAAGTCGTTACTGCAAATGGCACTCGAAACGAGTGGCACACTCGTTTGTATTATTATCTACACCTATGTCTACTTTATATCACAAAAACGCTTCAATTTAAGCCTCGTTTAATTTAGGACGCCACGCTCGCTTGCCTAGAAACTGATCTCAGTTGAAACAGGCACAGGAATGTGACTAACAGCAGCGCCTTTAGCGAACCGCTTGCTGCACACGACCGATCCGGGACCTGCCGGCATCCTCGCTTCGGCTGCTCGCCATCGCTGCTCCTACTTGGGGGCTTTTACCTTCCACGTGTATTTACGAAGCGTCAGTAGAAGGACGGATGCCAGTCCACTGTAGGGTGAAGCACTACTGGAGAAGACGATGCGGGGGCTGTTGCACCCAACGCCAAACAATCAAAACAATAATTGACTCCACAATTATTATCCCAAAATTGCTGTCCCTTGCACAGAAACCGCACAGCCAACTCCAGTCTTTGGCCTGACGATATACAAGGAGCATACAATACAAACTGAAAACGATCAGAGTACCCGTCGCAGGATCCTTGTACATAAGTGGTAGGTAAATCAGTGTACGTCTTCCAACGATTCATGGTGTAACGAATGTGTACAGTCTTATGAAAATCCAGATTTCTTACTCTTACTGAACCGCAAACCGTTACATGAACGCCATCACAGACTCGCGCACTCTCTAAACAAACATTTTGTTTTTCTAGTTTGTCTGTGACATCATTTGGTAGTTGAAATAGGGGTACCAGGGTAAGAGCACCGAGACGTGGAGGAGCCCGTGCCGGCGGAGAATTTTGCACATCGCATCCGGTGAGATCATCGTAGGCAGATTTTGGAATAACAGGAATTTCATCCATAAATGTTTTAACGTCCGCTAAATCAAGTCCAAGTACATCGGCAAAACGTACAATCTTTTTACGTCCTGGTGTTCCAGGTGGTGTTTTACCAGTTTTAAGAGATGAACAACGTCGAACACGTTGAGGGCGATCATCTTCTACTTCGTCCTCAGGCTGTGTTTCTGTACTTAAAAGAGTTGGATCGATTTCTGGTACCGGCGATGCACTATTTTCATTGATAGCTTCACTGGTAACTATTTCAGTTAACTCATAACTTACTTCATTACCAATATTTTCGACTGATGGTTC
The DNA here is from genome assembly GCA_018249895.1 of Tiana niger. NCBI lineage: Eukaryota > Metazoa > Arthropoda > Insecta > Lepidoptera > Hesperiidae > Tiana > Tiana niger. Next base: position 5,815 of record DWNH01002110.1, on the reverse strand, counting down.
CGCGGTAATTTCTTCGCTCGGAATTTCAACTTCTGCAATTGACAAATTTTCTATCCCTTCCACAGTTTCAATCTCTAACCGTTTCTCAATTTCAGATACCTCTTCTGTACCATCGGATGGATCACTTTTAGCAGATTCAAATTCTGAATCACTGTCTATCGTTGAATTTGCCACTAGCGGCAAACTCAGCCGTTCTGATTCTATGACGGATGGCTGTTGAGCAACGCAGTCGACTTCATCAAAGCTATTATGACGTGCACAACCTTCAAAAGTAATCGGAGAATAAAGTGGCTTGTCTATGTGACCATTTTCGCGCGGAGTTGGCTGATGTTTCACTGGTGATTCTGTATAAAAGGCAGTGGAAAATCTGAATCCATTTTTCTTGTCTGGTTGTTTTAGCATCAACTTGGTTCGCTCCTTGATCTCCGCGTCGGAGTGAACATCATAAAATGGTGGATCATCTTCGGTGGTGGGTTTTGGTAGGAATGAAGTATCGAATTCCTCTACGGGGCTGGAAGGGCTCTCGCATTCTAGTTCGAAATCGTAGAAGGTTTCGAGGTCTCGTTGCGAATTTCCTGATGAAGTGGGGCGACTCCCTGCGGGGTTGTCGCGTGCAAGCCAGCTGCTTTCGCCTTCGTTGGCGGCCCCGAGATTGCGAAGCCGCGAGTTGAGATGCCGCGCGAACTCTGCCGCGCGTCCCCGACAAGACATCGGCAGTAGCGAGGTAAGTCCGCACTGCGACCCCGTGTGATCACCGCTCATCTGCGTCTGAAAGAATAAATAATACATCATTACCTTACGATACCGATTATTACCATATAAAATGACATTGGTTTTTACTTTCTTATCTGAATTTTATATTGATTTGATATTTATTACATTAAGATAACGAAGTACATGATAGCTTTCCAACACCAATTACGAGTATGTTATAATAGCTGTTATAAAAAAAATGTTTGAGTATTTTTCAAATCTTTCGGTAAAACTCGAGTCAAGAGTGAATAACCTTGATAAGATAAAATTATACAGCCTACAATAATCTCGCACATTGTCAAGATAAAATAGCATGAGTTAAAAGTGACATCTAGGAGCTTCAGTAGGTACGTCGTTATAATTTTATCTATTTATATAAATAAAATACATATTTAACTATTAACAAAGTAACTCATCTATATACATAAATAATATTCATTGTGTATAAAAATAATTTAGCTAAGTAACAATGTTATTCAATTAAAATATGTGAGAAACCTTGGAATGATAAAACCATTTATCCCAATCCAACGTTTTTGGTTTTGGTAAATAAATAAATGTCTACATTTTTGTAGTTACTAGTTATTTCAATTCAATGTTTCATACTGAATCAGTGTCTTATACTAATTTTATATAAGCCTAATACAATCAAATTTCTACAGCATTCAGTTTACTTCGATTGATTCAAATTTTAATTATCTTTACTGAAGTAAAGAAAAATGTACGGCGCTTAAATTTTAAAGGTATATTAAGTAGGTAATAATGATAAGAGATATGAAGATATCGGTTAAGGTCGTCAAGTACACATTGATAATTTTTTAATCAGAGGGACACAGTACGTATTAACTATCATTATTAATATCACTTTTATATTTGATATGATTGCATCATATTTTGATTGTCCAGGAGGTAGACAACACAATCGCTTCATTGTCCGCTGTAAAATTGATCTAAATTAAAACTGACCACGCAAGTGAATTGTTTACATGTGACAGTCAAAGATAATATAACCACTATGACTACAATGTAAGAGACGCAAAAACATAGGTTGAGTTTTTTTTTTTATTGAATAAAAGTAGCAAACGAGCATGCAGGCCATCTGGTGTTACGTGGTCACTGAAACCCATGCACATCCACTTGCAACTGCAGGCACTATCTTAGTCCTACCTGAGATCGCAAATAGATGCGTTGCTACTTCTAAGGACTAAGATGATCGCCTCGTATTTAGTGAACTTCGGCATCCACACCCTCTTTTCGAAACACAATACGGTACGCTTTACGGTAGATATGGGTGTGGCGGTGGTACTTCCCCGGGCGGCAACCTACCTTTAACAGTTAAAAGGTAAATATAAAAGTTATGTTTGCGACGATCGTGTTAGTCTTTAAAACATTTCGTGTTTATGCATACAGTGCAATCGAGCGGAAAACCTCGTTATATTTTTACACGACGATCATGTTATGGATGTAACTACATAGATATACGTACGCAAATGCAGTGTGCATGTGTGACGAATACCGAACACCCACATCAAACACGTCACGTGAACAGATTCGGGTGCCAAAAACAATATCGTCGCGAAACGGGGGCGGTCAGCTATTTAAGTAATGATACAGGCATAAGACAGATTCCGTCATTATTATTATGCTCGAATCGTCCTTGTGAACCGGAACGAGTAAAATAAACTTTATTTATTGGATTTAACTTTATTCAATTTCATTCACGATTTCTATGAGCGCAAAATATTAGCGCAATCGACTAATATGCATCGTCTATTGATATCGCCAACAGTCTTGTCAGTCACGCTTATCATTTTCGGTTATTATTGAGTTCAATAATAGTAATATATAGGTGGTAGGCTGCCGCCCGGGGAAGTACCATCGCCACACCCAATTCTACTGTAAAGCAATTTATTATATTTCCTACCACCTATTAAAAAAAACTTTAATCGCTACTGCGGTCATTAAAATCTTAACATCAGAAGCCCAATTCTTGCATCTTACAATTAATGTTCCGTTAGATATTATCGTCAAATGTCTAGAAGTATTCCCGACGTCATTTTGAGACTAAGAAAATTAATTTTAAATCAATATTCGTTTTTGTTCGACGTTATTCGAATACGAATTTCTCTTAGACGCGAGAATTAGCCCCCAGTTTTACAACCTGTGCTCACACCATTAACAATTCTAAATTCACATTTTCATGTGAATGAACACAGTGTGGCGAATGAATGGAGCACTCGTACTTGCTTCAATAGGTGGCGCCGCACACACAATACGCATTTATAGGTTAAGGTAAAGGTTAATTGTATAATGGCATTGACAGTAATCCACATTAGCTCTGTACTAACAATACAAAATGTTACACCTATAATTATCTTTTTGATTCGAAATTTAACTGTGTCATTATGTCATAAATGAACATAAAAAAAAAGTTTTATTAGAGATTATTTCTCAACAGGTAAATAAAAAAACCTCACTTAGCCTACTTTGCCGACAAGCTTTTACCTACCGTAATTGAACACAAAGATAAGAATATAAACACAATTAAATAATTATAAAATAATGATAATATCATAATAATACTCGTACGGGCAGTAAGTTCGCCGGCTGGGGAATTACCACCGCCACCCAATGTGTATTAATTTATTGTTTTGGAAGAAAAGTGTGGCTAAGGCATACAAAATACGGGGAGTCTAACTTAGTTCTCAGGAGCAGAGATAAGCTTCACGCCCTCAAATAGGACTACGGTACTACCGTAAAAGAATAGATGCCTATGTATTGCAGAAACCATCTAACACCGGGTGGCCTGCATGCTCATACGGTACTGCCGTAAAAGGATGATAGATGCCTACTATGTGTTGCAGAGAAACCACTTAACACCGGGTGGGTTGAATGCTCATTTTTACTTCTGAGACAAAAAGCCTATTCACTCTGTGACTGACTCCGCAGTCCTATAACTTTGTTAGTGATGTAGTACCGTCACGTTATTAACATCCTCTCGTTTTAAAAAATCCTGGTAAGTATAGAGCATTTTAAGTTGCCGTAAATAAGCGTAGCAGTAGGCACTTAGGATAAATATAGACCGTCCATATGCCGTGATTGTATCCAATCAAACCTCGTACAACGCACCAAAAGTGTTTGGAGCAGCATAGCCACTCATAAATAACTGAAGTGGTCAGGTTTGTAGATATACTCGTTGCTTAAGGAAATACAGAGGGTAGATTATAAATTATTTTTATAGCCTTTGATTCAAATTAAACTGTAGATGATATTTTCATGATGAGAATTTAAATAACTAAAAAGAATTGAACATCAGTCATTAAAAAAAATTAGATAAAAATATTTCATTTTCTTGAGTTAACAGAGCGGTGGAGTCAACCTGGGAGTGGAATTTATAGCTCATAAAAAAAGAGATGCACATCGGACAAAAAATTATTCACTTTCTAATCTTTGAAAACATCTAAAAATTAATACAAATAACCGTTTCCAAATCAAATTACACTCCAATGATTGAAAAAAAAATGTTATTTTTTGGACATTTTTTTTCAATTACAATTTTCAATTATTTACTTCTTATTGACTTTAAACAGAACTTTTCTCAAAACATTTAAAAAAATCTTAGTCATCTTCAAGCTTTTAAGAACTACATACAATAATGGCTTTTGAATACAAATTGAGGTAATCCGTTGTTTTCGGGCTTATTTTTGTAAAAAAAACCAAAAAAGTATATAAACAAAATACTCGAACTTAATGTTATATAAAAAGTACGATAACACTTATTATAGCTTGCATGCGATATCTTCTTTCAAAAAATTGCATCATTCAAAAACATGCATTCAATTCGTAAACAAGAGTTGTCTTGATGATCAGTGCGAAGGTGAGCCATGAATGTAAACAGTGAAAGTGGCAATAACTCGGTCTGATAACCCCCACAACAACGAACTATCAACTGTTTGTGTTATAAAGATAAGTAAGTCACATAATTTAAATAAAAACTTCACAAAACAATTTAGATACGAATAAGTGCCTTACTTACTAGAATACTTAATAGTATGTTAATCTTAAATAAAATGTCAATGTCTTAGTTAGTAATCAGATTATTCTTTATTCTAGCTTCATTTCTGAAGAATAAATATGTAAATAACGTAGAGACTTAATAAAATATCAGCAAAATAAAATATATGTAGTGGTAAAATTAACCAACTCATTTAATTATTATTACATAAGTACTCCTAACATTTTACTGGCTTTTATTTTGTGCTTAGTGTAGGTACATATATATACATAGATATTAAAGGACGTAAAAAATCAAAATAAGAACAGCGTAGATTTAGTTTTGTACTTAAATCTCTTTTTCCTGCGGCAAATTTGATTATGCTATCTTAGTATATATATAAATTGCTAAAGGTGAACTAGTGAACTAATTTCTAATGCTCATTTAAAAAAATTTCAGAAGTAATTTTATTTATTTAAACTTTTTGCACTATACATAAAAGGACATGTTAATTTTCTGTTTTCAAAAAACAGGTAATTTGATAACATTATCAAAGATTAAAAATGAGCCGACCATAAAAAATGCATACTAAAATACACAGTAAGTGAACTGTATTTTTTTAGAAAATTCTTAGCTAGTCAGGTAGACAAACAGGTACTTAAGTATCCAACGGTATGAGATCCAAGACATTCAAAAATACATACGTTTATTTATATGATACTCTAATATGGACACAAACAAAAATATATAAAAACATCAAAAATATCAGCACAAAATACGGTGTTATCATTATGACGCGAAAAGGATTTAGAAACAGCTGGTACAATTTCAATACATGACAATATTTATGACACCGGCTTAAAACTGCATCCATCACAACTCCATCCTGTTAATCACACGGCATGTGAATGTATTTATCTTCTTCTATACATGATTATACATACTAGAACTTCTATTTGGAATAATTACAATTTTCATCGTCCTAGCATCAAGAGCAAAAAACATAGCGAAATCGGAGCATCGTCTTGTGGGGGAGGGGTGAAGACCTCGGTGGCCGCCGCATCATCA
>DWNH01002109.1:0-10288 GCA_018249895.1 Tiana niger | reverse complement strand
AACGACTTGGATTTATATCTGTAATGTTTACATTATTATGAATAAATAAATAAATAAATAAATAAATAAATAAATAACACTAGGTGACCGGTATTAGACCGAGACGTAAAGTAAACTGAACTTTTAGCCTACTCATCTATAGGGCCTACACATCTTCCTTGGCATAGATCTGGACACAAAAAGCCGTAAACAGATTAGTTTCGACTCAATTACTTGATCAGACTGAGGCACTTTCATGGCATAACTATGATGATGCTGTATAAATTAGTCAATATAATTGTAACAATGACATTGAAACAATACGTATTTGGTTATTTTCAGGTGCGCGCGCTGACCCAGCGACTGAACGGAGAGGAGGGGCCTGGCTTCCCGCAATCCACTCACTCTTTATTCAACAATCTGCAGTCTCCCTTCTTTAACAGGTACCTTATGCCGCTGCAGTGAGGGGTGTGGCTTGTATACCTATATTGATTTAGTTTTTTGTTGTTTTTAGTTTCAAGTCATCATTGCCTTATATATGCCTTTGGGTTCGGGATCTTGGGTTACGTCAGATGTATCATAATTACGTAACTCACTAACTTATCTACTATACAGTATCCATTTGGCGATTATTTTGTAATAGCACTAGTAACATATCTTAAATATTTTAATAAAATAAAATGTTGACCACTTTGCTCATTACCAAATTTTATTACGTCTAGATCTTATAATTTATTGAAAAGATACTATGATTGGTAGTTAACTTATGTTATCGCTAATTTGATTCCATTTTTATTTTTTTGACAATTAATTCATTTTAAAATAGTTGTAAATTGGAAGGAATAAAATAATTTAAAATCATACACTAATATAAGACTAATTAATCATTTTATAAATATTTTTTAATATAAATTCAGTGATACAGCAATCATATTAATACTTCCATTCAAATAGATAACATGTTTTCGTATTGCGTTTTTGTATTTGACAAATTTTTCATACGCAGTAATTGGTTCTACTGTCGGGTGTGTTATATTTTGTTTAAGTTTGAAGGTTCTGGCTTTGCTAATAAATACGTTTTTCATTTTTCATGTACGACAACTAATATTATTGATATTTTTCCGCATGCAGCCCCCATTTACCGAGGAGAAATCTGTTGTAAGTATACTGTTTGCTTAAACATCATTTATATTTACACGATTGGACTATTATACATTAATGTCCGTAAATTAATCTTAATTACATGCAGCACTCACCACTATGTGGAAAGTAAAAGAAGCATATCAGAAACGTGAGTTTTTACTGTACATAAAAACCCATATTGTATAATTAGGAATAATCAATATTGATATATCAGTAATCGTTGAAAACATCCAAACATCACAACCGTAAACAATAATTTATGATTATATATAAGCAAATTAGTGTTAGCGATTGTTCTGGAGTATCTAATGTTCTTACAATAAAAATTGTGTATAGTAACTATTAAAGTATTAATATATTTGTATATGGTCCAGGCGCGAAGGCTGGGGCTCGCGCGACATGCACGCGCCGTTCGACTCTATGTTCAGCAAGCGCTCGCACACGCCACGAGGTGAGTCCGCACGCTTGCACACGCACACGCACTCGCGCACACCGCACGCACGGGGGAAACGTTACCGGTACTCGCTGGATGTCACACCGCCGCCGGTGACGTCACCACCACCGTCGGTGGCGTCACGCCGAATCTAATGAGACGCTGGGACGCTGACGCTGAGACGCTTGCTCGCCACCTATGGGCCGCCTGGGGCACGTGCTTAACTTCACGCGAATAAATGTGTACATTTTTTAAGCAACTTTATAAGGATTTTGGTCTATAAGTGTTTTTAAAATATTCCTGATAAATAACCGCAAAAAATGTAATGTAAACTCAAGGCTTACTTTGATTATAGTAATATACGTTACATAAGTATATTTTATACGAAAAGGAGCACAAAAATTACATATTTGTGCTTATCGTGATTATAGTTGTGTAAATATTATTTCATTACAAAGAATTTATAATGCATCTATTGCAGTAATTATACTGATATCTTTAAGTTTGAAAGTGAAGATAAGGTCCACGACAAACAGTATTCAAAAGTTAATAAATCTAATTATGACTACAACACATTTAATTCTAAAAGAGATTGGTTATATTTTAATTATTTTAATGTGTAAATATTCCTAAAAAAGATTAAATTAAAGATGGATTAATAATAAATAAAAAATGTAACCTAAATAATTAAAAATATTAAGTAAAATTATATCAAATTAAAGTACAATTTGTAATTATCACAATTTTAATAAAAATATAGAGATAGATGCGTAATAATATAGATCGTACAATAGCTAAAAAACATAAAACAATTACTAATTTAACTTAATGTATCAAAGGCAAACATGATGGAATCAAAACTAGTTGTAAGACTGTTCACTTATTATAAATAATTAAAGAACAAGTACTATAGACAATAAAATAAGATTTAATATAGATTTATCGTTAGGCATCATTTTCATATCATATGTTATCCATTCAAAACATCAAAAAAGTGTTTGCTTGAAAAAATATTTTTCAAAATTCAATATTGGTTAGAATGTACATAAGAGAAAAAACGCATGTTCAAGTTGCTATCATCGGCACTCGAAGTAGTTAGATAGCACAGCAGGGCACGGCTACCGTACTCACCCGACAGCTAGCTTCCACTAAACAAATGAATTAACTATCGACCACGCCATACATTGACGTAAGATCCAGTCGCAGCCTCTCGTCCTAGTTCGGCGTTCCTCGCGTATCAGTAACGTTTTCCACCGGCCGTTGTGACCCTTTAACATTAAATTCATGTATAATAGACTATAACTAATTTTCAATTCGTTCAAGTAGAATTCATAATAGTCTATTATATATTTGAGTGTTCGTATTTTCTAAAAATCATTAACATTTGATTAATTTTACTTACCGGTTTTATTTTGCATCGTAGTGTTTATCGTATTTCAAAATGCATTCTTTGTGCAGGTGTTGACTTTCTCCTACCCGCTAACCCTAGCAGGAAAATGTTGCGCTGTTCTCGATTATCATAAATTTTATTATTTTTTGTAGTCGCGGAATCGCATGAACCGTGCAGAAAAGGCATTTCATAAGTCGCATAGCCTGTGGCGAAGCAGTATTGTTTGTGCTAAGTAGACTGATCACATTTGCGTTTTATTTGAAATTCTGATTAATTTTTGATGCATTCAAAGCACGGGTAACGTTACGAGACAGACAGTTAATTGATTTGTTTGGAGCGTCGATCACGGCCTCGATGTGTGTAGATAGTTGTTGCACTCGGGCGCTCGGGAGCCCCGACCCAGCGCATAGCGCACCGTAGCGCTCTAGCTGTTTGGCGCTCTAGCGCTCTAGCGGTCCGCGGGGCGCGGGGAGAGGGCAGATGGGCGGGAGCGGGAGCGGGAGCGGGCTGACAGCGTAGTGAGGTTGTGTTGGTGTGGTTGCAGTTGGGTTGCGCGTTACACTGCATGCTCCGACCAAATCTTCACTTCACAGCGGCACCGGCGCCAACCACAAAACCGCCACAAACGCCACCCAGGAATAGGTACTTAACTATGTTTATTTCTCATTTATGTGTTTTTGTGTTGCGCATCCGCGCGCTGCGGCCGTCTACCAGAATAGAGATGCCTTTATAATGTGACATGTTTCGCTGACGCCATAATTTTAGTTCGCATTCTGGTATTTTTTCTTTGATTCGATCGGCAACATTTTAATGCATACTTTTGTGTTTGGTTTGCACCTCTAAAGCTTTCCGTTTGATCTAAATTTATTAGTTCGTCGTAGTATGTGTAATTACTATTAACTTTTTAACACGTCGTGTCGACATTCGCATTACGCGACCCGTCGGGACGACGACCTTCTACTACTCTACTCTCATTCTACTCAACAGTAACTCTTGTGGGGGGTCGCCTCCCGGCCCTCGAAATTCTACTCGCGTAAAACCGCCCTCCTCTGACACTGTAAATATATCATCCGAACGAGCGTCGTGCATGATCGAAATCGTGTGTTTTTCGATTGATTTTTCAGGTAACACTAAGAAATCCGGCAAGCAACAACCGAAGAGCGAACCGAACGCGGAGCAAGCGAACGTCCCGAGCGGGCTAGATCTGTCGGACCTCGACCTGAGCGCAATACAGTTTTCGGAGAAAGAAATGCGCGCGTTGTCGGGCCTGACGCCGGCACTGTCGCGGCGCCTGCAGCAGCAGCTGCTCGCGCACCTGCCTCCCGCCGCCGCGCGCTCGCTGCGCCGCACGCTCTCGCTGCACGCCGCGCCGCCCACGCCCGCCGCGCCACCCCTCCGCCCCTACGCGCGCAGCCACTCCGCCGGCAAGACCGCCACTCTCGACCCCGAGACGCTCGCCGACCTGTTACCCGAGCCCTCTATCGCGGATCCCCTTCCGGAGGACGCCACGGAGGCCGAAGCAGTCGAGGAGGCCGCGAGCCCCAAGAGGTCACCGACGAGCACGCCCGTCTTAGCGGCGGACGACGACGATACGGTGGACCTTCCGGCGCCACAGTTTTGCACGCTTCCGCGTATTAGACGACGTTCGTCCGTCTCGAAGGAGTCCGCCTCGCCTCCCTCCGTTGCGTCCGAAGTCGGACTCGAACGCACGCCTAAGTTCGGAGCGCTAGCGAAAGAGCTCGGATCATCTCGGAGTGGCAGCGTACGTAGCACGCCGGACCGCCCTCTGCTCAGTAAATATCTAACGCCTGAGAGGACCCTTTCGTTGGATGATTCGTACTCCTCTGATGGTGGCAGCATTCTTTCAGAGCCGAGTTACTTCTCCGCTTACAGTTCTCCGACCGCAAACCTGTCTGGCCTAGGTTTCAGACGACACTCTATGAGACTGGCGGGAGATCAACCGAGGAGACGCGTTTCGAGGTTTCTTCGTTCGGATTTCTTCGATACGCCCCCAGATGAAAGTATTTATGCCAAACATAAAAAAGAAAAAGAATTGGAGACGCAAAAGATTTTAAAAGAAATCAGAGAAAAGAAGAATAAATCGTTGGAATCTTCTAATATTAGGAGTCCAGTTGATATTAAAGACGTTCAATTCAAAGATGATGGTTCTTGCCTTAGGAAATGCCTCTCACCTGTGAGCAACTTGATAGGTAAAGATCGTAGCCGGTCGAATACCCCATTTTTCCCTATTTTAGATAATATTAAAGAAACTAACTTAGACAGTCATATTATGACATTTGATCATAAACCAGATATTAAGTTATACTTAAAAACCAATGACACTAAACAAAGATCTCAATTGGATGAAATTTCTTTAAATAAAGAAACTAAGATGGTCAGACCAAAGAGTTATCCCGTTAAAAACCTTGAACAGTTTGAAGAAAGCAAAGATACAATAATAGAAAAAAATACAGATAACGAAATAGATGAGAGAAAACTTACCAGGGAATCGAAATTAATAAGACCAAAGAGTTATCCTACAAGTAGTCCTTCTCCAGAAAAAGTATATGTTAACCGAAATATTAAAAAAGAAAATAAAGTTCCTTCATCAAAAGAAGACTCTGGTAATTCAGAAACTAAAAATGACATCGAAGTTAGTTTTAGTATTACATTGCCTAGAAAAAGTAAGACCACGATCTCTGAATCTGAATCAGTTAGAAAAACAGAACCAGATCAGAGAGAATTTCTGAAAAACGACTGGAATAAAAAAGGTATTGAAAATTCGTCTAATCTTACTTTGAAAAAATACCACATATTAAATACAGGTGATAACGATGATATCAATGGTAAAGATCAAAAAGGGGATTGTAATGTGACTGTTGGAAATGGTGTCCTTAGAGATAATGTAAACAAAGCAGAAACCAAAGACAGTAAAACTAATACTGTTAAAAGTAATGGGGTAAAAACCGAAGAGACCGCAAAAACAACAGAAACTGATTCTAACGAAAAGAAGGGAACTATTAAGAAAAAAATTATTAAAAAAGTGTCATCAAAATCTAAGACTGATATAGGCGGTGTTGCAGAAGTAAATGAAACAAAAAACTCTGTCGAAAAGAAAAAAGTCACAAAGAAAGTTAAAGATAAAAGCGTTGACGACAGCGCCAAGCCTACCGTCACAAAAAAGAAATCAGTTTTGCAATCTATAGGACAAAAATTAGAAAAGCTAGCATCATCTAAATCGAATTCTCCAGAAAAATCATCTCATAACAACATTGGCTCTAATGAATGTAAAAAGGACTCCACTAAGATGGCTAGACAACAAAGAGAACAATCTGTGCCTGTGAATACAGTACCTCCGAATGAATCGAATCTCATTAAGCGTGCTGTTACAATAACAGATGTAGCAGCATTAGAAAATCAAAATTCGTCAAATAATAAAACTACAGTTTCTAAAGTACTCGGTCTTTTCAAAAAGTTTGACTCCAAAGAGAAGGTTTCCAAAGCGTTCTTAGAAAAGTCACGGAGTGTTGAGGTGAATGAAAAATCAAACGACAGGAAAGATAGTTTACAGGAATCTCTTACAGACAATGAAAAAGAAAAACCTAGAAGGCCAACCTCGTTGTTGCTTAATGGATTAGGACGTAAAAATAAATATGGGAAATCAGTAAGCGACAATTCCTCTGTCAATTCTTTAGATAATGATGAACAGCCAGTACATAAAAAAGATAGCGAAACAAAAAATATAAGGAGCTCGTTAAAATTAGATTTCTCCCGTTTGCCAAGGGTAAAAAAAATAGTTCCTACAAATCCTGTGATAGAACCACAAATTATGAACATTTCTGCTGTAGACAAGGAGATTGAAAACAAACATATTCTCGAAAAAAATGGTACTATACCTGATAGCAATGTAAAAGCAGATATTATTGATACGCACAGTCGCAGCCGGTCCAGAAGTAGATCTACTTATTCTAATTCAGATGTAAGGTCTGAGAACAGTGCCGAAATAAAATATTTAGACAAGAATCCCTTCACTTCGACTGAAAACTCGGTACATTCACCCTTTCGTAATCACGAATCGACAACGCCTGAAAAAGAAGACATTGTCGATAGGATACGAAGAAAAAGCTTTTATTCTAGATTTAACGAGAAGAAACAACGTAGGAAAAGTAGTTTAGTGGGTCCTGGTGCAACAGAATACGATCCGGTGGCTAGAATACATTCTCAACCGACGGAGACCAAGTTTGACGTGTCCCCGACGTCTCCTGGCATTTATGACTTATCCCCTGGATACTCGGTCGCGTCAGATTTGTCACCTTCCTCCGATCGTTATAGATCTCTGTTAACCGATTTACCTATTAGCACTAGAAACAATTTACGGTATGACGGGCTTAATGATAAAGTTGATACGTATCGATCTCTTGATAGGAACGACTTCAGAAAGTGCCCGGGGAGCAGGAGCTACATAGATTACGATCAACCCTTGTCGTATGGTTCTAGATACTCGCGAACGAAATCGCTTTTAGATAGCGCTGACGGAGCAGATGATCATAGTCTCACTAGTCTTCGAGAACCGTACAAGTATAATAGAACGAATTCCTTATACACACCCGGAAGCTACGCTACTTACAGGCCTAAGAGAACACTTAACTCTGCGATCATCTTAAAGGGAGAAAAGGAACCAAGCCCAGAAAATATTTTGGACAAAATACGACAGCGAAAGATATCTATCAGCGTGACCAGGAAACCGGACAATGAAAAGGACCCACTGCCGAGGTGTGTATTTTTACATGTCATTGTCACCGTAAATAATAAAAAATAACTTCCCGAAGTTAAGATTTACACTTTGCACGCTTCACGCTTTGAAAATAAATTTTTTGTAACACTAATGCTTTTCTTTAAAGATTTTTTTATATAGAAATTAAAATTACCTTTTTGTAGACTATAAACAGTAATAGACATTTTAAAAATCCATTGTAGTGATTAAGTGACACATGTAGATAGATATATTTGCAATGAAACATTGTAAAATATTATAGAATCGAAATGAATTTCAGGAAACATTTGGCAATGATATGTATATAAAGTAAAACATTTTTAACGACCATTTTTAATAAAATACATCAGCCAACACATTAGCGACAGTTGTCGTTATTGCCAATTTCTAAGCTCGTGTCTAATTTCAGATCCACTGTCCCACCTAAAGGCGAAGGCGACGGTGCAGAACGCTCTGAGAAAGTTGACTGAGAGACGCTACTGAAGTTGATATCTCCTGCGGAACTTTTAAAAGTTGTGATCGTCTAAAGCATTTTTGATAGAACTCTCGAATATTGTATTTAACGTGAGGATGTACTGTAAATTTAATGTCTGCAGAATCTCCCGCATGCTTTCACTGTCGTCGTTTCTAAGCTAAACACCAAAGGAGGTTTTTTTATATCTGAATTGGATAGTCTCAACTTTAGTAGTAGTGACATCATAGTTGTTTATTGAAAGAATTAGGCCATAGTCGATAGTGTCAAACATTTCAAGTAGGTATAGGATGGACTCGTTAAACTTTGAAACCATCATTCTTCTATTCTCTTTAAAGCCTGACGATATTTGTAAATACTTCTGTATCTGCTGCGGTATATTATATGCGGTTTATTATAATGGAGAACACCGAATCAACTTTGTTTAAAAGTATTTACAAAAGATATTAAACTGTTATAAAATATTTTGCGAAATACTTCTTTTGTTGAAGATTTTATTGTAAATTAAATCTTATGTGCCTTTACACAATGTTAACGACTGGATTTGATATAGTCCATTTTATTGAAATAAAATGACACGATTTTAGTGTGTTTGCACAAAAACGTTTTACTCAGTATATTAATTTTAATTTTTAGCTCGTATTAATTTACAATTTTGTATGCTACCCTAAGTCAATTTTAAGTTTAAACATTTATGATAATCACATAGTATTGAATGCTAAGTCAAATCGTAACAGTAATCGAATAGAATGGTGCTTAGTTGAAGGTTTTCTTAGAAATAAATCGTATTTATAGAAAGTTATAGAGCCACTTACGAACATGTAGGTCAGCTATTTTATCAGATCAATGTTTTTAATTCAAATTTTATTTACTTGCGCAATAGATTGAGGACTCGTCTAAAGAAAGTATTTTAACTATTATTTGAAATGTTAATATGGTTATCGCAGGTTGCCATTTGATTTACAGTATATAATCAGTAAGTGCTAGCCCAAGTAGCTGATAAGTGGTGATGTGAGCAATAATTTTGACATCTTGAATTAATTTTTTTTATTTATCATCTGATACTGATACTTATTTATTAATTTAATTTTTTAGAATCGAGACTATTTATTACTGTGTGGTGATTATTAATATTTTTCTTGTTGGTCATAGTTTTAGCCATAGAAATAAAGAGGTTGACTGTGATTGTTATGATCAATATTAAAATTACTATCACACACGTTTTGTATTGAATGTGAATAAATTATATAGTTGAAATCGATTTTTCTTGATAATTTCCTTTCCCTTCTAATAGACACAGTTTATCAAAGTAAAACTGTATTAAGTTTTACCATATTTCATTATATAGAAATTGATATCAGTATTAGGATTTATCGTAATCCAGATACTAATGACATATTTACCTTATAAAC
This sequence comes from Tiana niger, assembly GCA_018249895.1. Classification (NCBI taxonomy): domain Eukaryota; kingdom Metazoa; phylum Arthropoda; class Insecta; order Lepidoptera; family Hesperiidae; genus Tiana; species Tiana niger. The sequence goes on along the minus strand of DWNH01002109.1, from coordinate 685 downwards.
ACCATACTTTAAGAAACTTTTCTTTCATATGAAATTATAATAGTATGATGCAATCAAGTTAAGTAATCCTTTTTCTATTTGTATAAATAAAAATTAATTGCCGTGCTTTAATCTCGGAAAAACTTGCAAATAGCTCGACCGAATCAATTTTTTTTATGTTTTGTTCCGTGTTAATTGTTGGGGTGGTTTAGGAAAGAAAATAAAAAAAATTTAGGAATAACCCAAAAGAGCAGACGAAAAATTGAAAAATTTCCCTGGGGCCACTACTGGCACTAAGAATAAAAATGTTTTCAATCAACGTTTATTTTTTGCAATAAAATAAAAATCAGTTGAGCGTTAAAAATAACATTTATATTTTTATAATAAAGACACGTTTACAATATGAACGGCGTTTACAATGCATATACGAGGCTTCAAGCGGCGAGCTGTACCAAATCCTCGAAGTGGGTGCGGTCGGCCTCGGCCAGCTGCTCGAGCGCGTCGCACGCGGCGGCGGCGGGGAAGCGCTCCGCCCACGACTGCGCCATGCCCTCCGCACTCGCCGGGTAGCGCACCAGCTCCACCTCCTCGCCTGTAACACGCTTCACACTTCACACTCATAGCCCCACACTAAGATTCTAGGATCTTGTGTCGCGGGTACCATGGACACACACACAGACAATTACACAAACACCCAGACCGAGAA
>DWNH01002108.1:0-10291 GCA_018249895.1 Tiana niger | reverse complement strand
GCCTCCCCGGGGTCGTTTGATGGATGGTTCGAGCTCCCACTCTTGCCATCTACGACCCCGAAAGCCTCTTTTAGTCGACAGGCAGAGGATACCGTATCTGTATTCTGGTCCCGAGCTACAGGGACAAGGTAACAATACACCTAGACACAGAACAAATTCGTGCACATCACACAAATATTTGTTCTGGGTGGGAATCGAACCCACGATCTCCCGTTTAGCAGTACGGTTTGCTAACCACTAGACCAAGAGGCTAGTCACAAAATTGTTTAGTCGAATTGTTCATTACATCGTTACGTACTGGACGGAAAGGCAGGGTGTATTCTATCCCTTTGGTTAGTGCACTTTCTGGATTTTGGAAAAAACCAACTACCACGTGCCTTATTGCTGCTATGTTAAGGTGAAGAGGGTGAAAATATGGACTGACGAGCTCCCTAAACTCATAACAGATATTGGGAAGTACGAGTATATTATGTCGTTTCCAGATTTGTTTAAAACCATTTTTGCAAGCCATGACTCATGAAGTCGTCGAAGAGTGTAATGTAGTCTTGGAATTTTTCTTCGGCAAACATTCGACAGACAATAACTTAGATGGGATCACGAATATTATAGCATTCATTGGCCTGACGTAATTAGACGCAGGTAATTCCCTGTTTGCTGAAAAAAAATTATTTCGCTATGCCAATATTACGGAAGACTAAAATTCGGTTATGGCCGCTCTCTAGTCAAACAAAGCCCTTTAATTACTAAAACGTCCTACTGAAATATTTTCCTGTTAAATTTCGAGGAAAGATAAATAATAATATTTGACCAAGACGTTCCGTTTCAATAAACAAAGTTTTTATTGTGTTGTACGGAGCATACTCTTTGATTTCATTATTAAGTAGAGCCATTATAAAAGGAATAAGAACAATATCGGAAAATAGAAACAAATAGAAAAAATAGTTTTGATAAGTTTTAAAAATTGTAACTAATTAATTATATGGTGTTTTCAGTAAGTGATTCATGTGTATCTTTTGAGAATAAATAATCTTTAACCGTAGAAATTCACCCTTTTTTAAAAGTCGGTATAGAATATTTTATGTAATTTGCGGTATGATGCGTGACTCTTCGAGTGCGAGCCGACTCAAACTTGTCTAGATCTTACTCAACATCAGATATTTGTGGCGCCAACAAACGAAATCCATTGAAACTGCACTAAATACTGTTTTCAAGGAAACTTTCTTTGTCTTTACAGTCTTTGTTTACTTCGCGATTGTGAAAGAACAATACAATAAGGTTCGAATTTCGCCAACAGCTAGAGCTGATCGGACTATTGATTGCTTTAAATTAAGTCTGTACAATTGGTTTGCAACGTTTATGCATTGTAATGCACGTGTAACATTTGAATGTAACTTTTGAATGTGAATGTGCTAAATTGTGACGGGATGTGACGAATTAGAGATTGCTTGATAAAAACATAACTGTATTAATAATTTTACTAATAAATAAAGTTGAATTAACAAATTAATCTCAATAATTATTATTCGTTTATTTCATAGCGCCTCCATTAGTGAGTGGTTTTCATGTTACCAGTACATAAAAAAGGAGCGTCTATCTGTGATATAACACTTAGGGTCAATAATTATTCGTTCTAGATCATTTGTAGAATTTCTCTGTCTCTCTGTATATATTTATATCGAGAATAGGCTCGGAAACTTCCGGCCGGATTTTGATGAAATTTCCAGGGATTGTCAAAGATACTCTAACTTACCGTATATGATATATTTGAACCATATATCTATGCTTAGTAAATTCAATTTAACCTAAATTGTGCTGGGATACGGCCAATTGGTAATCACTCCATAAAACACAACTGGACGGATTATCAATAATCTATTAAAGACATGTCATAAAGTTCTTTTAATATACGGGTAAGTATTCCAACAAAACTAACGCTCAAACGACATTTGAAACTCATTAAACGAAATTAAACTCATTTGCTTAAAAGGTCATGTTTACAAAATGCGCTGAGAGACAACAAAAGGTAGTGAAACAAAACTTTTTGTTCTGTTTACAATAAAGAAAATGGCGAACGCAGTTCTGGTTCGACAATCGGAAAAGTAAGGTATTGTCTGTTTTAGTTGCACCGTTAAGGCTCTCACTATTTTAAGTGGTGGATTAGCGCTATCGGGAGGTACCACCGTGTGGAATAACATTATCAAGTTTCGGACAGAAAGACACCGACAGTGTTCAATCTTCGGCGGCCATCTTAGACTTCAGAAGCATGTACCTACACAATTTCAGGAAAGACTGCTGTACTGTTTTAGGTTGAATATGGATATCTATGGGTTGCAAAGACCACTTACCACATTATGGTATGGGGTCAGATGACCGTGTGTGTGGTTTGAAAAGATATTTAAAAGAAAACATTTATTTACATATTTATTTCTTAAATATTTTACAGGATAAAAAGTCGTGTAAGAACCTATTACTTACACCTTGCAAATATCGTGCAAATGTTATCTTGCCTTTGTCTATCGCTCTTTTACCTGCGAGTCAGGTTAATAATGAAACGGGTCTCATTAATAATTAAGATGTATTTTCTTAGTATCCATGTCAAGGTAATAATAGAAGATATGCCGTCGCCTTTAATTAGCGTTGTTCTGTTGAAGAGGAATATCTTATTTTATTTATATCGCATCTTTTTCTTGGGAAACATAATCTTTAATCGCGCTTAAATTAGTTCAGGAAATATTATTCATGTCTTTATAACATTTATTGATTTATTTGTATATTTTATTTATACATATATTACCAATATCTTGTGTAGTATCTTTGTAACTTAAGCTAACCCATAATTTGAGAAAAGATACCTACCAGTTCATCAATGCCTGTCTGTCTGACTTTTAAATTGCCCATAAGACTTATTGTGGATGAAGTTAACTGATACTTATTTAAATAATTTACAGCTTAAGATTTTTTTTTTCTCTAAAGATTTGCATCACTTACAGTTTGTTGCATGTATGTACAATAAAAATTAATGTTTACACAACAATTCGTACAGCAAAAAAATATGTGGGTACGTAAAAAAAATTTAATATAATTTTTAGATTCAAGTTCATTAGGTAAAAATTTAAATTAGTTTTTATTTTTTTATTTATTTTTAATGTAAATATGTACATTTTTAGGATAGTTTTTTATTATATTTTTATTTGTAAATGTAAATATCTAGTTAAATAAGTGAATTTATTTGAAATAAAAAAAAAGTTCATTAGGTATATTTTTAATAAACAGTACGCATATATCTGTCAAGTTATAAAGAAAGGAATGCTGCACCCATGAAATAGTTCCTAATACGGGTAGTACTTGCACAGACACATACAATATCTAATACCCAATAGTACGCTAGAGTAAAGATACGTAGACCAGTACACCGGGCAACACAATGCGGGTGCACGGCTGAGATAAACATGATGAATGGTTGTTCTGACACGCCGTTGGATATCGATTTTGCCGATAAAAATATTCACCACGCGCATCCCTATTAAATTTTCAAAAGCTTCGACTTGTTGCGAAGTTAAAATTACGTCTTTATGAAATTGAAAAACTATCCTCGGTTTATTTAAATCGAATTTACATTTTACTTGCAAGTATACCCGAAGTTCATAATGGATTTAAGATTGGAAAATGTCTTGTGTGGGTAGAAGTTTCAATAGCGAACCTATTAGTTTACTAAATTAAATCTAAAATTATTTATTTATACAAACGTGACTATACGATGATAATATATAAGCATTAAGGAAGATTGTCATACTTCACGAATTTAGATATATAAATACTTAATGTTTTCATAGTATTATAATGTATTCATATTAATAATTAATTAATTTAATTATCAGGTTGATACATATAAACTTTTTATTTTACTTCTTACTTAACTAGCTACTCACATAACCGTAATTGCATATTTTATTCAAAAAAATCTCAGTTCATTTAGATTTAAACATTCATCACTTGATCGGGTTTACTCATCAGTAACATAATTATTTAACAATACTATAATTTAATAATAACAATACATTGTTGTGGTATTGTAGCTGATAAAGAAAGCTCAATCGCACAAATATCGCCTGATTAAAAAACAATGGAAAAATGCAAAATAAAAGGCATTCAGAAAACTTTTGTCTTTAACTTTTAATGGCCATACTGCTTCGACAAAATAAGCTAGAAAACGAATTTTTTGTGCGCAAATTTAACGCCACATTGAATAATGCGGTTTTAGGATTAACGACCCGTACCGTCTAATACGCTTCATGCTAATGGAAGAAAAATGTTTTTTGAAGTCTTAAACTCTCAAAGTTTACTGAATTTTAAAAGTTGTGAGTTTAATTTTTATACACTGTGGAAAAGCGGTGTAACGTGCCGATGAAATATTATATTATGTAAATCTCTATATAAAGTATAAGCACATAGTCACTCAGCGAGCTATGGAGCTATATGCTCTCGCTATATGCTCGGTATTTCTCTACGCGACAAAAACCATAGCTATGAAATCTTCTTGAATGGAAACCACGTCTTGGCAAAAGGAGCTCCGACCAAATGAACTGATGATCTGAAGATAGTTGGAAACAGATGGATTTAGAAGGCGCAGGAATGGACGGAGTAGCGCCAATTAAGGAGAGCGTGTGTCCAGCAGTGGACACCTAAAGGCTATTGGATTTACCTTACTTCTTACGTCTTTGTCTATGATTACCATGAGAATAAAAGGTACTAAATGATTGACTTAGTATAAATATACATGTATGTAACGCCATTTTATTATATTCTGACATTTACAAACATTGACGATTGTAATTTTAAGTTAGCAGGAGGTCAGTTCTGCCACACCAAATTCTACCGTCAAGCAATTTATTGTTATTCGAAAGTGTGGGGGTTTGGTCACAAAATAACTATGGGGACTTTAGGCTGACCACGCAAAGGATTATAACTAAAACACCATCTGCGATATTGTGCGGTAAGTTAAACTTCACGATAGAAAGGGGCATGGCGATGGTTGCCCCAGTAGATAGAGCTGTTACTTTTTTTTTTTTTTTTTTTCAAATGTTTCTACGGTACACAAAACACAAATATAAGAAGCGGTTTAACCTAATAATTCAAAGTATAAAAGTGACATAATGCATAATGTTAAATTTAATCTTTGAATTTATGATTCTACGTGGAGGCTTTATCACGGTTGGCGGGACGCTCCTAATCAGATTTGCAATATTTCTAACGAGTATGTCTTCGCGCTAAAACTCCGCTCCTTCGAAATTAACTCAATTCAGAGAGTTGTCCCACTTCGTACGGATAACTTCTTGCAGTTAAATTTTTTTCCAGCGAAAAATATATTGGATTTAGCGCGTTCGGGGAAATACTATTGCCACACCCCTTTTCACCAAAAAGCAATAATACTTTTGTGTTTCGGACAAAGCAACAAATACTAGTGGATGTTAAATATGAGACGACCATCTTAATCCCCAAGAATAGCAACGCATCTACATAATATAATACGTATGTCAGTACTGACCATTTAACACTTGGTTACTTGCATACCTGTTTCATTCTTTTTACTCTTTTTATAGAAATGAAGTAGTAAAAACCATGCAGACCACGGGGTGTAAAGTGGTATCTCTCAACCAAAGTAGTCCTGAGGTCGGTCATAGAAGCACTGCTACTTTTTAAGGACTATGATAGCCGCTTACATTTAAAGTATCCCCCCGCACCAGTTTTCCGAAATACGAAACAATTTAGTCGGTAGAGGTGTGGCAAAATAGAAAAAGGGACAAAAATTGCTAAAAAATAAACAAAGATTGGGCAACCAACGCTAATAGCTAATACGCTATTCCCGAATGAAAATGAAGTGATATGGTCAATGTTTACGATATAAAAATGATTATTTCTCATATAGAGTTCTTCCGCCACATGAATTTATATTTCTGTTCCAGGTCTAGGTGTTAGTGTAACTGTCTTTATATGTGCTCATGACACCCACTATACAGGGAATCCTAGTATAGGGTTATAAGTATGAAGCATTGTTTAAAAAAAAATTGATTTACTACATTGACTACAAATTTGAAATGTGTTTCTAGTAGGTACAGTCACAATAAATAATTAAATATGATGGACAATTCACACACGGTCATCGGATCTCAAATTAGGCAGAGTCTCTGCTATGGTAACCAGACAACTGATAAATATACATAAATATTTTTTAATACATTCTTAAATAGATATTTTTTACACCCAGAGACACAACAAATATTCATGCTTATCACATAACACATTTTGTCCTGGGTGGGAATCCAACCCACGACCCCCCGTTTAGCAGTCAGGTTTCGCTAACCTTGACCACAAGGCCATTCAAAATTCTCAATACTTCATCTCTTCTTCTCTACAATTTACAATTGTCAACACATGGGGAAAATATAATTAGGATATCTCATTTAAAAGAAGTGGCGAGAGTTTTTTTGCGCGGGTCTTTTCTCTCGGCCAATTATAGCCAAAGAGGCGCATAAAGCCAAAGATCTGATTGATTTGCTTGATTTTCAATTGGTTCATGGTTATACTTTGTAATAAATAAAATAATATACTTTCATTTCACTGCTATTATTATGTGTAATCTTTGGCCGTTTACAATCAAACAATATCCTTATAGAGATGCTTCAATTAGTCTCAAAAGCAGTCTATTTTGTTAAATTTTCCCAACAATCCTTTTGACACAATGAATCCTATTGTTATGATGGTATCACTTAATTTAGTAAGAAAGGATTTTAGGGGTCTTATCGGAACTGCTTTTATGGCATCTGTCTATAGCCACTTTATTCATAATGAGACGAGTCCTACTAAGAAGAAAATCATCAGAGAGATTCATCAAGACAGAGACCCTGTTGAATTTTAAAGTCATCATCATCATCATCATCATCAACCCATCATAGTCCCACTGCTGGGCACGCATCTCCTCTCGAATGAGAAGGATTTAGGTCACAGTCCACCACGCTGGCGGGTTGGTGGACTTCACATGCTTTTTCGAGATTTTTTTTTTAAAAACTCTTAGGCATGCAGGTTTCATCACGATGTTTTCCTTCATTCGGTCATTTTAGTCCTCAGAAATGGCAACGCATCTGCTTGCGATCTCAGGTAGGGCTAAGGTACTGCCTGAAGTTGCGAATAGATGTCTATGGATTGTAGTGACCACTGCACCAGGTGGCCTGCATGCTCGATTGCTATTATTATTCAATAAAAAAAACTTATTTTTCAGCGAACCAAAACATCGCGAAGAAACTGTACCTATACATAAGAATTTTCCACGTTCTCAATTCTAATTATGGAGTACGAAAATATGTTTATGATTTGTCTTTTATCTACTTTTTTAAATTTCATTACCAAATGTAACAAGGAACAAGATGCCGATGTAATCTACTTAGTTTTGACATGTAGTATAATTTTCAAAATCAATAATTTCGATTTTCCTTGAGCTGTTAACTTGTAAAACATTGAAACACGAGTAACACTGATACCAAATTGAAATTGTTGTTCTATTAAAGCAAATTTTGCTAAATTTGGTGGTAATTAATTAAATATGTTTATCTTTTGTCCAATAACAAATTTCGACATCATTATGTTTCCATCGCGCGGTGGTAGCGTTATTTTCACTGAAATTACTGGTTTATTTTCATAGAATTATGTAATTGTTAGCAGGGTGAGTAATGAGTTTATTGAAAAAATATTTATTTAGGTATAAGAGTTCATTCCCCTTTTTATAATGACGTACAGTTTCAGATAACAAAAAAAATATTAAAAATGAATTGACGATAATAAATTACATTAAAACTTTGCGCACATGTCAAGGACCGACTTGAAAATACAATTATTTGATAAGTGAACCCATTATCACACTCGTCTTCCGAAACAATAAATTGCTTTACGGTAGATTTGGGTTTGGCGCTGGTACTTTCCCTGGCACCCTGCTATCTAAATCTCTCATTACCACTGAAGTCTTTACCAGCTTAACCCTAAATAGAAGGATCTCTGTTTTCAGTTTTAAGTACACAGATCCTTACCCCTAAATTATAATGAAAAACGCAAAGAATATGATTGCACGGAAAATTACATACAGAACCGCAAGAGAATAAGGTTGGCATACTTCATACGAACTAATTGAGTAATATAACAAATAAGTCATTTCTCGAATTCATTGCCACTAAAGACTGTTTTTACGAGGAAAAAGGGCGCGTCCGGGTGTCATATTTATCATACCGTATTAGCTTTTATGTCACAGTAAAGCATATATGTGAAATTGTTTCTGAAAATAACCTTTTTCTTTTGTCACGACTTACTGTTATTATTTTAATGAGTAATACAGATTAGATGGTTTCAAATTGTGTTGTATACCTTATCATATGGACAGGGCTACATTCTATGAATGGGTACGAGTAAAGGTTGGAAGTATCCTTCCAACCTTTACTGTGTTTGGTAGGTTCCCAATGTAGTTTGGTTATTATTTGAGGCCAACTCTTGTCCAACATTTTTTAAGCATTTTCCATAGTCTCATCAAATTTTAGCTGTCAGCAGAAATGACTATGCTTGTCGCTTTTTAGGTCTAAACCTAGGTTACATAGTTGATTTGAACATCTGATGAAAATCCCGGCCATTTTCATGAAACTAACAAATTTCTTTTCGGGAACACAATAAGAGAAAGAAGATAAGCCTACCTACTCCGCGGAAGTTTTAAAGTACCCAAACCGCTTACAAACTCCGATATGTGTTTTCACCCGTACAGTTTTCGTAAGCAATGTATGTATTTCCACTGGATTTTTATAAAGAAATACGAAATGCGGTCAAAATAGCGATAGTTATTCCCGAACGAATGTAAACTCCTATTGGGAACAGAAACAGAAGTTCACCGTACAAATCTCTAAAATTTTGAAATGATAACAGACTTAGTCAATGATTTGCAGTGACCGCTTAACACAACCAGGAACTATAAGCGCATTGGTCAAGCGCATTTAAACGTTTATGTCGGTGGCAGACGCACGGTGTTTTTTTTTATGTGCAAAGCTCAGCAAACAGACAAACGGCTCACCTGATGATAAGTGATCACCGTCGCCTATGGGCATGGGCAACACCAGAGGAGTCGCCAATGCGTTGCCGTTGGAGGAGAGCTCTTTTAGCACCTTTTTTGAAGATCCCCATGTCATAATCCGCCGGGAACGCCTCTACAGGAAGATTGTTCCATAGTTTAGAAATACGGGGCAGGAATGAAAGTCTAAACCAGACATTTAAAAAAAATGTTAATCAAGTTGGATGACCGCTCATGTATTAAGACTTCTAAATGTCGTTTTACAAGTTCCACACGAACGGAGTCGTAGGTACTGCTAGTTTATTATTTTAGTGTCAGCACACAAATGGTATGCATAAAAAATTGACGGCTTTATATGGTGCTTTTACGATAGACCGAAAACAAAATAACCTTAAAAATGCCGAAAAACACGTACTTTTAATATCGGTTACATATTCTGTAAACATTTCAACATGTACATATATGTATATACGTTTCTGAATTAATAAGTATTTGGTCAATTTAGACCGGTTGAACTCTACTTATTGTTTGCTTTTCTTATAAAAAAACGTTTTGCATTAAGAAATTTTAAAAGGAAAATGAGAAATAATTGAAATGTAATTCTCAACCAGTGATAGAACTGCTATCGTTGCTTTTATCTAAAGACGACTAAGCAGACAATTCAATCAATAGCAAACAATCTATTTCCACGGTGCAGTCAACGAGGCAATCTCGAGAGGTCGCGGAAAATGAGAAAATTCTAACTGACGCCCCGCGCTTAACTTGTAGTGTCGTAAATGTTCAAAGTACCTATGTACATACATACAGGGTAGTTATAGCCTAAAATGACTTCGGTGTTTCTAGTAGGTAAATGTATTTTCAATTCTCTTAAATGATAGAGCATAATATAATATAATATACCTTTCGTTCACACTAATAATAATAGTCCCGCAAAATCATTTAAACTTTTGGTCTGATTTGCGTGAATCCGTTTTTTCAAAAATGCTTTTTTTTTCAAATATATTGTTCTATGTCCAAATTCTGCCTAATTAAATAAGTAAATATTTTAACGACGGCGCACACACGGTTATCGGATCCCAAACTATGGATATTTATTTGCACAAATATAGGGTAGGTATACAAATTTTTAATTGTATACCCTATATTTGTGAAAACCATATTTACCTTTTCAAGTGTACAAAGTATACTAGAGTA
>DWNH01002107.1:0-10292 GCA_018249895.1 Tiana niger | reverse complement strand
AGCTGTAACTTCCTACTTAGGGGAGATACAATAATTTTCTCCAAGATTATATTATTTTTAGATATTGAAGTCCCAACTTTGGATAACGTGCGCAGCGCTGCTCTCCTCGGCTACAAGATTATCAACTACAATCACGTAATATGCGTGGGCCCAACTGGGACGGGAAAAACGGTCACCATAACCTCAAAACTATCACGAGGTCTACATAAGAAGTTTATCTGCGAGTTTATTGTATTCTCTGCTAGGACCTCTGCCAATCAGACTCAGGTATGAAAAATTTGGTACTGGTGTTTCTAATCTTTGCTGATTTGTGACCAACCAAAACTCAAAATTCAGTTTTTAATTAGTTGATGAACACATTATTTATATAAAACAGATAAAGATAAACAAAAAGATTTAATTGCTGTCTAAGTATTCTTGTATTAATAGCTTAATGTTGCGTATCTTAAATTCTCGTTAAATATCTTGTCGATAAAACTTATATACCCTTGGATAATTTGTATGTAATTTACAGTAGTGACCAGTAGCCATAACAGATAGTTGTTTCTTACTGACATAAAATGTGTAAATCTAGGATGTCATAGACAGCAAACTAGAACGACGAAGACGCGGTGTTTTCGGGCCGCCCCCTACGAAACGACAAGTATTTTTCATAGACGATCTTAACATGCCTGCACTTGAAGTCTACGGAGCTCAGCCGCCAATAGAACTGCTTCGACAATTTATGGACTTTTCTGGTATACTGGCTTAGTAGAATAATTAATTGGACCAAGTTTGTACAATTGCTTCTGATATAATTTTCTATCGTGGGATACAAATTTTTACATATGTACATCTTATACTAAGACGTTATAATTGTTTTATCCAATTAAGGTTGGTATGATCGTACAAGCATCGGCGATTTCCGCACGTTGGTGGACGTCGGCATAGTGGCGGCGATGGGCCCTCCTGGTGGAGGCAGGAACCCGGTCACTATGCGTCTAATGAGGCATTTCCATTATATTTCCTTCACAGAAATGGAGTATTCTAGCAAGGTATACTAGTTTAGAATTAGCTAGCTAGGCTTAAACTGATTAACTGATGGTTATATTTTAAAATAGACGTTTTGTTTATATTAGAAAAATAGAAAACTTGATAGATTGAATTTAAGTAGGATCCCGATATAGACAAATATGATTAAAGCCTTATCTGAATTTGTTCAGATACGTTGCAATTCGGAAAACTGCGATAGTCATCTCATTTAAAAACTGGATAACTATACTTGTTAGTTGGAAACAGTAACAGTATTGATATACAGTAGAAATTAATATGGCGGAGTATGTATAAAATGTCTTGCTGATTGTTTTATTATTATTGCATTCTTCCAGTATGGCATCTTCGCAGTTATCCTTAATTCTTGGACGCGCAATTTCAACAATGTGACTATTCGGGAAGGGCCCTTTCTTAAAGGGTCTATAGAGATCTTCAACTCGCTGGTCGAGGAATTGCTCCCTACGCCGACCAAGTCTCACTATACTTTCAATCTTCGAGATTTAAGCAAAGTCTTCCAAGGTATACTGATGATGGACCCAAATGCGATTAAGGTGAATTTTGTCAAATACTTTACTATTATTTTCTATTGTCACACTTTGACACTGTTAAATGTTTCTATTCATATGTTTGGGTACACATTTACAAGCAATTATTTTTGAAAATAGGGTGAAGATGATGTAATTAGGTTATGGTACCATGAACATCAACGTGTTTATCAGGATAGACTGGTTAATGACGAAGATCGGCAGTGGTTTGTGAAGTAAGTTTACTAATCTACATATATAACACATATTTACATGGAATGGCAAATTTTTTTCAATGTAATTATACTGTTGGAAAAAAGTAGTTTAAAAACAAGTACAAGTTTCAGCGTTATCTAACTTATATATGTATAATTAAATTAAGAAATTTAGAAAAACTAAATAATCTTCAAAGTTAAATTCACTTAATCGAAATTCTATGGCACTTGATCCTTCAGAGTTCGTATTTTTTAGATTGCTTAACAAAAAGATAAAAACAGAGTTTGGTAAAAAGTCAGAAGATGTTATTGCTGGACGTCTGATGCTGTTCGGTGATTTTATGGATATCGGAGCTGATGATAGAAAATATTTGGAAATTACAGACAAGGATGAGGTAAGATTGCGAAAACTGTATAAGAGAGAGATAAAACTTCCAATACATACATAGCTTATGATCGTACTTAGTAACCATAATATTGATACGCGTTGGTTATAACTAATGACGTGTAGACCCATAGTATAATACGACGGCACAAGAAATACCGACGAGTATAGACTCGGTATAATCATTTCAATGTATTTTTACCCATAGTTTTTAAAAACACATAATTCGAGTGAATCCTTTCCCAATTTGGAATGATTGATTGCTTGCCCGTTGGCTATTAGCAAACGATTTTTAATATGCGCATTTTCTAAACCAAATCGAACAAAATTGCTACTTAACTATAATAGATAACAGATAACCTCGTGGACTTTTTGTGGGTAATGATTAATACTATAAACATGTAGAGCGTTAGTGTTATGTATCGTCAATCTTTTAATACATTAGGTTACATTATTGTGATATTTGTAATAGTTTCTAGTTTTTTGAAAATAAACTATAGCCCATATTATTAGCTGATGTTGTAGCTACTACTCTAAATTTCACACAAAGAAAGCTTTCTTTGTGTGAAATTTAGAGAATATTTAAAATTGGTTGTGTAGATTTTTAGTTTATCCATCACAAACAAACACGCAAATCTTTCTTCTTTATAATATTATTGTAGATAATTTAATCGATTTATTTATACTCTTATTTTTAAATGTTAGATGGACGAAGTACTAACACACTACCTGGACGAGTACAATCTATCATCGACAGCTCCACTAGATTTAGTCTTGTTTGAAGATGCAGTGGCGCATCTCTGCAGAGTTGCGCGTATCATGCGACAGCCTATGGCAAATGCACTCTTACTTGGAATGGGTGGTTCTGGTAAGTTTTTCTTTAGCTTCTTTAAACTCTTTATACTTCTCATCTTGTGTCAAGCTGTGGGATAGTCACGGGTTTACTTTGATTAGGGATGCATGAAATAATAGTAGCAAGTAAGACAGTCATATGAACACCAATAATGCTTCTAGGTCGTCAGTCTCTCTCTCGTTTGGCAGCGAACATGGCGGAACTGACGTGTATTCAAATAGAAATTACTAAGGCGTATGGTCAAACGGAATGGCGCGATGACCTAAAGCAGACGATGCTGAAGGCCGGCGCTGAAAACCGCGGAATCGTCTTCCTGTTTTCTGATGCTCAGGTGAAGTAGACCAATTAGGGTAAATTACAGAGACCCGGGTCATGGGGCGGGCAGAAACATAAGGGATATAATTAATACACCTATTGTTAGAAGTTAACTATTTATTTATGTTATACCTTTGCTTTATTAAGCTAAAGAGAGTCACATTGATATTAATGGTTAGTCTTAGGAATAACACCACAGACGAGTAGAGGACTAGATACTGTCCTTTTTTAAAAACTTTACTCAAAGAACATGGTAGTTCAAGTGTTCTTTACAATAGTTTTAATATTGCATTTGTCCTCATTTTCGTCAATACGTGGCATGCGTGGCTTATATTATTGATTATAGTCTCTTCAAGATAGACATCCAAAGTGTGCTTAAAGAGTCAAGAAAACTTATCCGAACATCAATTTATCCAGATAAAAATGGAATCATTCCTCGAGGATCTGAACAATATCCTGAGCTCAGGTGACGTGCCCAACATTTATGAAGCAGAGGATTTTGACAAAATCTACATGTCAGTGCGGCACGCGGTGATGGAGATGAACCTCGCGGCCACTAAGACCAACCTGTTCGCGTGCTACCAGCGCCGCGTGAGGAGCAACCTTCACATCGTCATCGTCATGAGTCCTGTTGGCGAGGTACGTAGATCTATTGGTAGAATCGATAGACGTATTTGTAGAGGTTGATTGGGGTAGAGGACATCTATAACTTAAATTTAGTATTAAATTCGATAGAGGTAAACGATGATCTAGATTAAGAACCTTTACCTTTTTTAAAAGGGCTGTACTTCTCATTGTGTCGGATGTCATTAAAATACATGAAGTATTTCATTTCCAGCTGGAAATAATAATTTTGTTGTAGGAAGTTGCAGATACAATGGTTCATAAATGCGTGGCGTTCGTCACTACCATTTTATCTGGTCTTTATTATACCTTCTACTCTTATAAGAGATTTCTAAGTAGGTACCTAACACATCTTCTTCTCTCTTATACATACACACATACATATGTACATACAAAACTAAAATAATGTTCGTTCCTAGTTATTCCGCTCACGTCTTCGCCAATTCCCTTCTTTGGTAAATTGTTGCACCATCGATTGGTTCAGCGAATGGCCAAAGTCTGCACTGGAATCTGTTGCCAATCACTTCTTCCACAATATGAACGAGCTGGAAACTACTGAGGAAATAATTGATTCTATGGTTGTAAGTATCAATATTATGGAGTCTACCATGTTTAATTATAAAAGTAGATAATTTGTATTACCAGCAATTTTCTGCTGATCGTTTGTTTGAGGTCAGAACAGTGCCTTTGTAATTTAAAAGGGCCCAATTTTATTTCTCGGTTAAAAATATTAGTTTTTGAAAGATTATTTTTTATTGATAAGAAGTACCTACCAAACGAAAATATAGGTCAATTGGTGTTAAGCGTAGTTATCATATAGAAACATAATGTACCCAAAACATTTGTTGTCAGTCTGTATGCTGCTTCGCTCACCAGAGCGTAGTAGAGGCGAGTGCGAGATTCCTCGCTCAGTTGAACCGCCTCAACTATGTGACGCCGATGTCGTACATGGAGATGCTGGGGGCCTACGCGGAGATGTTCAAGAAGAAGCAGAAAGCGATACAGACTGAATCCAATGCGCTAAAAACTGGTGAGATTATGAGATTCTGATTATTCGTATCTCATCAGATTCCAGAGAGAAAGAGAGATAAGAAACGTTGGTATTTATAGTTAAGAAGTTGTAACAGTTATAGTTTTTGAGTTCAATCACTCGTAGGACGGGCGGGTAAATAACGAAGACATGGACGAGTGGGACATGGGTGATGATGATTAGTTATCCAAACGCTGTCGCTGTCAACGCAATTCGCTTTGTGCTTGTTATAAACTGGGCCTTCCAAATAATTTGTTGGCGTACATAAAGTGTGTTACTATTGGGATCCGATATCGGTCACCCAGTACACTACATCTGTACGTAATGTTTTATTTGATGATGATGATTATGATGATGATGATGATGGCTATGATGATGATATCTACAAAATGAATAGAAGAAAAATTTACATGAATTAATTACATAAATTAATTTAATATTGGACTACGGGCTATGGACCCGTTAATTTTTTCCATAGCAGCAATAACATAAATCAAAACAAAATAGGTGTTTTTTTTCTTTACATATATTGGTCCAAATGAACTTCTGTAAATGAAAGTCTAAAAATAAATTTTGAAAACCATTAAATTTTCAGGTTTAAACAAACTAAACCAGACAGAAGTGGAGGTAAAGCAGTTGCAAATAGAATTAGCTGAGCTCAAACCTTTGATGGAAAAGGCTGCTGAGGAGACGAGAAAAGTTATTGATCAAATCGCTATCGATACGGTATGAAAATACGTGTTAATAGAACATTCAAATTAGTTATGGTATTGAGTGTTGAAACACTTACATATCGTTTGTTATAGGCAATAGCAGAAGATGCTAGAATTAAAGTTGAAAAGGAACAAGCGATTGCTGAGAAAATGGCAATGGAGACTACAGCAATGGCTGAAGATGCACAAAGAGATTTAGGTTACTAAAAAATACTCATTAATCTTTATTAGTAAGCTAATGAGACATTTATAGAACCTATGCTTTTAAATGTTATCTTAAGTTTTATTCATAATTTTCTTAAAAGGTAATTGCGATTTTTAAGACTTTTGTGTCCTAATTTTAGACGAAGCTATGCCAGCACTCCGAGCTGCTGAGAAAGCGTTGCAAGAGCTGAACAGGAACGACGTTGTTGAGGTGAAGGCAATGAAGAAGCCTCCCGCTGGTGTTGTGTTGGTCATCGAGTCGCTTTGTGTCGTGTTTGATATTAAACCCATTAAGGTTAGTCGGTAAGAATTAAAAATCATACAATATTGAATACACAATTTTTTTTAATATCTCGGGACAACTCATACACGGCCATCTCATCCCAAACTAGGCAGAGCCTGTTTTATGGTAACCAGACAGCTGATACATAAACATTTTTTACATACAGCACACCCAGAAACAGAACTATTATGCGTGCTCATCAGACAAACATTTGCCCTGAGTGGGATTCGAAACCACGACCTCCCGTTTAGCAGTCAGGTTCCCGAACTACGAGACCAAGTCAAACAATTACAATTAATTGTAAATGACAATAAATTAAAAAGCTAATTTTAAATTTGTTTTACAAGCCGCATTACTCATGTAACAGGTTGAAACTATTTTGAAGTACTAATTGCGTTAAATACATTTAGAAGTTAACCATTAAAATCATAGAAAGCCAAACAACACAAAGAAAAAATGGCCTCTCTATATATTTCAATCATTAAGACTGAAATATAAGTTTAGTATTACATAAGGATGTAGATAGGGCAGGTATAAAATATATTTATATGGTAACAGGAACCAGGAGCATCCTTCGGCGAAAAGGTGCTCAACTACTGGAAACCAGGTTCTGCGATGTTGGCAGACCCCACGGCTTTCTTAGACTCTTTGATGAAATTCGATAAGGAGACTATAACGGAAGACATGATTAAAAAGCTGAAGAGATTCGTTACAAATCCTGATTATGAGCCAACAAAGATTTTAAAGGTAGGAAGTAGTGTTTTATTGATACAGTCAAAGCAATTTAATGCGATGGTTGCCTAGCAACTTAATAAGTAGCACATTTCATAAGATTTGATTTATGACAAAGAGTCAGGACCAAAACGGATAAAAATAGAACAGTTCAATCGGTCGTCAAGCATAGAGTAGGTACATCAAGCATTACTAAAATAAGCAATTAAAATTTAAAACGTTTCAACTATTTGTGAACTATCATGTCAAGAATTAACCCAAACAGGCAGTATCGACAATTAAAATTATATGTAGGAAAGAGGAGACGAAAAAAATTCGTAAAACTCTTTAAACTTCTATTTTAATTAATCACGTAAAATACACGTTACACTTTCAAGTCGTAGCGCCATATATTTTTTCCTCCCCTTCATTCATTGCTTTCATTCCTTCAATTTCATACACCTTCTCACACATTGCATGCATTTTATTCCTGTCCACGCAATAAATCCCACATCCATACATACATATGTGGTAATAAAGTATAAATAAGTATTTATAAATATGACCAATGCATTACTTAAGATATTTATTTAATTTGTTCCTACATTGGTATTAAGGTATCTAAGGCTTGCATGTCTCTGTGCATGTGGGTGCATGCGATGTACAAGTTCTACCACGTGAACAAGGCTGTGGCTCCGAAGAAGGAAGCGCTAGAGCGAGCCACCAAGGATCTTGCAGCAGTTGAAGGTACGTGAAGATAAAATTTCACATCGTGTGCGATTGATTACATTATCATTAATTGGACTTAGTATAGGCTTTCGCGCAGATATGAGGATCTTGGCTTCATTAAACTATTCTAGTCAAGGTGCGACATAAGATCTTAGTGATGTTTTCAGTTTGTTTTGGAAAATAAATTTGGATGTATCAGAAGGGGACTGTGTTAACACTTCGCTGCTGCTTTATACTGTAGTTATCAAAAATGTATCGTTTTAATTTGTTACTATTACATTATGATTATTGTTTATTTTTATACTAGCAGTACCCGCGACTCCGTACATGTAATGTACAGAAAAAGTACCTATAGAGTCTTATAATAATATAGATTTAAATATTGAATGAACTCATACATTTTAAACCATTTATCCCACTTAACAGCCATGTTAGCGAACGCGAAAGCAAAGATGCAAGCATTGCTGGAAGGTATCGCGAAACTAAACGCGTACTTGCAGGAGAAAGAAGAGGAGAAACGGAAGATGGAAGAAGATATCAACCAGTGTCTCGCTAGGATGGACCGCGCTAACAGGTCTACGTTATTCAATGTTGCAATAATGAGATTTTGGTTCCAGCAGGTTGAATCTTACTAAGCACAAGTACACGTTATTTATCGATGACTCGCCAATTTGTTGAGATTGCTAAAATGACAATCGGCACAGCTATAGCAATAGTGTTACGTTTTATGTCTGTTTACTTAGACATATTCCTGGAATATTATGTGATATATTACATATGACTATTAAATTGCTTCAAAATTAGCACCTCCTGTGATATATAAGTATAGTGAACATGTAGTGCATAAGACATAGTAAATTAATTGACCGGCACTAAATATATATCATTCATATATTACGGGACAGTATATGCTCGTTTATTCTTTGTTGATGCAGCAATGAGCTACAAACAACACTTTTCTCCACTTACGTATGTACATACATAGATAGTGTAGAAATCCGAGACGGACACACTGATTTTATATTCTGAAATACAGCCGGTACCCGTGCGATGGATAAGAACATAAACGCTAGTAAATCTGTGGGTGAAGTCTATGACAAACATTTACTGATTTTACTTTTCGTTCATTAACTACTAGCCAACCGTCCAGAATATGTATTGTTGGATATAGTTACTCTATTCGTACAACACTATCCGATTTACCCACTTTGATTGCTATTTCTTTAACACGTTCTAACAAAAGCTCATCTGGGTTATACTTATTTTCACTCATATTATTGGCTGCAATAATGACTACACGAAACTCTTGCCGCTAAGTGCTATAGAGTGCAATGCTTGATGTTTCTCTTTATATTTTATTGGTTGAATGGCTGATCAGAAATAAAATGATCGTCATTTTTCAGATTGTTAAACGGCTTGTCCAGTGAGAGAGTCAGATGGATTCGCACTATCAAGGACTTGGGCGTGGCTAATATCAATCTCATTGGTGATATTTTGATTAGTGCATGTAAGTTTTATAATGTACTTTACAAGAAAAATGCGTTTTGTATACATATTTAAGAGTTTTTTGTGACATAGGGGAAATCTTAATATTCTGTGACCGCCTAATTTATGTAAAGGTTCCCAGGTTGAAACCGGAGTCCTGCAAAGTTAGAATTGAATGAAAAACTTGTATACGACGTTAATAAATAAACAGTTGGGTTTTATTTATTTATAGGGTCTAAATGGGACGTTAAAAAAGCAGACGTCATTGCATTTTTCAAATTGTTTCTCACAATGGTTTTTTACAACTATACTTCTAAACTAATTAGGGATCCGAAACTATGACTTTTAGGTTTAAATATATAGTTTCTCGAACAGGTGCTGTTGGATATATCACTCCGTTCACGGACGAATATAGACGAGAACTGCTAGCGGAATGGATTCAGCATATGGAGGTTACGTGCCTTTACAAATCAATCAGTATTGTTTCAAAGTTTCTATGTCCAGGCGACACAACGCGACCAATATACGAACTTTGATAGAAACATTTGAGATTGGACAAGCATACATATAATATACAAAAATTATTTGACAGGAAAGCACATAGTTTATCTATACATATGTATGTATAAAATACAATTGTACGTCAGTCTCGTAAGAACTCGAAAATGTCTTCGCAAACCACTAGATCTTGGTCAGTCCCTTGTTTCAAACGTTTTACTTTTTTTATCAGGACGTAGAAGTTCCTCATACACCCGGTGCTACCCCACTTTCGACTTTGGGCGATGCGGTGTTAATAAGGTAAGTACACGTTTCTTGTTGTTTATAGACAATGTCTGTTTCAGGGGTATGTATCTTTGAAAAACCTGTACATTTTTTTTAATAGTATTCAACCTGTGACGATAAATTTGTTTTAGATTAATTGTAATCTAATCTAGACAATGGGTCAAAAATTTGTATCATTTAAGTATCCGTCCCGTTATTTAAGATTCAAAGGATTCAAGGTTTCATCTGACTCGTGGGTACTCCAGGAACTGTAATTTAATTCCTCAATTCCTAGTATGTAAACTGTCTGCGCTATTGTGATATTAATAAGGTCCTTATATTATGTAATAAATGGTCTTATTTGGTCAGGAACTGGCAAATGTACGGTCTGCCTCGAGACCCGTTGTCCGTGGAGTCTGCCGTCCTC
>DWNH01002106.1:0-10292 GCA_018249895.1 Tiana niger | reverse complement strand
GTTACCATAGCACAGGCCTAGTTGCCTAATTTGGGATCAGATGACCGTGTGTGAGTTGTCCAAAGATATTTATTATTTATTTATTATATATTGTGCTCATATTTTTTGCGTTTAATATCGCCTTGTAATTAAAAATTAATGGAAATAATTGAATGAACTAATGAAAAATTTCAGTCCTAGCCCTAGGTCATCTAAATCGACCGTTGTCGGTCTATCTTTAAGTCAGCAGTCTATATGGATGGCTCATATGTAACAGTACCTACATTAAATTCCCACATTTGACTTTGGTCGATGAAGATTCGACTTTGGTCGAATCTTCTAAAAGGTAAAACAAGAGAAGCTTTTATGAAGAAGCTTTAAGGATATAATGCAAGGGCTATGTTGAACTTATCAGAGTACCCTGGAGTCCCATGATTTGTATCTACTGAGGAATACTCCAATATCTTCCCAAAGACGTATGCATTTTAAAGATTCTCTACTAAAAAAGAAGGCCAAGGGTATTGCCTTTACGATTTGGTATACTTTATAATGAGAACAAAAGAAGAATCTCTCACAGAAATAACGCAATAGCGGTGCCAATGACCAAACTAACATCGGACCAACCGCGCAAAACACCTCATTAAACTAATTAGTCCGAAAAAATCTAACAAGAAAAGAACAAACCGTCGATCAGCCACAATTCCGGGTACGCGGTATCAAGATGGCCGCTACCGACGCTAATGGAAAGCGTCTTGTAGGCATTATTAAGCCTAATGTATGCAGTGATGTGCTAGGCGATTGCGAAGCAAATGTCAGTGTGTGTTTACTGGGATCCCTGGCTCCTGTTTAATTGTTGCTGCTTTAATTGTACATTGATGTATTGGGGTTTAATTCTATTGTATATGTTTTTATGATGAATGGTACTGTAGATCTTTTGTTGAATTTGGTTAGGAAGCTGTATACGCAAACAGATTTTTCTTTGGAAATAAATAACAAACTATCATGCAAATCTGGTGTATCAGTACACTTCAGTGTTTCTGAAAAGGTCACAATAAATATTTACAGTGGAAATGGGTGTGACGATGGTACTTCTTGGTCGACAGCCAAGTCCTGGACTTATTTATTACCTTCCTGAGTAGCAACCGTCTGTTGGATGGAGATGTTTATTGCAGTGACAATTTAATATCCAAAGTGATTCTGCTGTAGGCTGTCCTAGTGGACAGTGTATGTAGTCATTGTAGTCATTGATGTTTAAAATTTCTTCCATATAGAAATAGAACCTAGAGTTCTTAACCAGGACATCTACTATAAGGTACTACTGTTATAAGGATCAGAAATCTCATCAACAAATTAAATAGAACTATACGGTATTGATATAAAATTGGTGCCTGAAATAAATACATGATCAAACGTTTTTAGCATTAGCCTCAGGGCTGTGCGTACTTTTAAAGCCTTAAAGACAAATGAATACACAGTGAATTATGTCATTACCAAATAATGGGCTCGTTGAAATGATGGCAAATACTCTCGAATCATTATTTTTTATACTCTCAAGTATTTGTCATTTAGATGGTTGTTTGGTTACGTCGTTTGTAAGTTATGTGTTTATGTGTCCTATCATGAAAGTGGAATGGACAGTGAAATCATTATTTGAAAGTAAAACTGTACATTTTTCGTTGTTCCATTATCCATGCCTTTACCACCTATGCCGTTTATAACACGTTACATAAAGCCCTGAAGAAACTACCACTTTCCTAGAAAAACAGCTGAAAACATAACTACATATAAGTAAGTGCCAATATTCAAATCTAACTAATTGTAGTTCTCACGTCAATACTAATTATCCAATTACATTCCTTGAACTGATCGCGAATTAAGAAAATATCTTCATTCCTACTTTATGACCCCAATGCGAAGTGGATACACTTACGGATAGTGTAGCAATAAATCTAACTTTATGTGACTCCTGAATTCAACCTTTTATATCTCAGATTGATGGTTAATGGATTCTCCATAAACGATGGTGGGGTACACTTGGGAAATAAAGCGGTTTTACTGCTCTAGGAACTATTTCAACGGGTAATACTTCTCGAAAACGCGTCAGAATTTGCGTTAGCTATCGCTTTTATGGGCGTTAGAAGGATGTCTGTAAAGTTGCTCTATCCGATACGATATTAGAGTTAGAAAGGTCGAACTTATTGCCTTTTACCGTTGAAGTATCATATCATCGTGTACATAGAAATGCAGGAGCACTGATGGAAATATTAATGGTGTTTTCATAATTCGGTAGATTTAGTATTGATTAAAATTTTCTGGACTAACTCTTATAATAATCTTCAATAACATTTGGTAAGTCAAACTAGACTGTGGCCTAAATCCTTCTCACTCAAGAGGAGACCCGTACACAGCAGTGGGACTATGATGGGTTGATGATGATGATGATGAGTCAAACTAGTGCACTAATTAAGGCTGTCTAAAATGATTTTATAGCAACCGATTGCCTCGGAAATGTTAGGCAGTTATTGGTTTGGTTCCAGCGCCATAAAAATATGTATAATCAATTTTGTTTGTTCCCTACCCATTGGTTGATTTTTGCCATAGCTTTTAACGAGATTTGATCCAATATTACCCTTCAAAATGAGAAGTGTTATTAAAAATACAGTAATATTTAGCCCCATAAAGCCATTTGAATTTAATAATAGCTTACCAGGCGGGCTTAGAAGAGACATACAGGAAGTGTTAGGCACTACATTGGCATTAAGTTTAGTATAGGCAGCAAGAATTCTAGTAATGATTTACATTACTAGAATTACCTGCAATTGTACTCTACTATTACGACTTGCCAACAATCAAATGAAAAGTAAGATACCGTTAGACAGAATGCTTTCGAATTTTTATTTATACCATTTGCTTTAATGGCGATCTCTATTACACAAAAATGGGGTTATTAAGTAAATTGCGGCGAAATTACACACATCATACGGTTACGGGAGAGCTGACCTAGATGTTGGGTAAACAGACGGAACGATGATCGGATTAAAATGTATGTGATCAGTCTAGTGGTCGAGATACTGACAGCTCGCTTCGTAAACAACCGTAGTATTCGTAATTCTTAGTATGCAAAATTTTATTTTAGCCTAATTGTACATCTATTAGTTAAGTATTGGGTATATGATGATGGTCTTCCTCACCGATATTCGGTTTCGTCGACTGTTTTATGGCAGTAAATTACTGTGACTGCTGTTCAGCTCGACGACGATGCGCTCGTTGGTGACTGGCGTAGCCAATTTTAGCAGCAAAATTGGGTATATAAAACATATAAGAATTAGATACTGTAATATTGTTATTGTACAAACGAGCGTGCAGTTTACCTGGTGTTAAGTGGTCACTGCAAACCATGGACTTGCAACTTCAGGCAGTACTTAAGTCCTACCTAAATTCAAATAGATGCGTTGCTACTTCTAAGGACTAAGATGGTCGTTTCGTTTTTAGTGAACTGCGGCATCCACACCTTCTTTCCGAAACATTTAGGCAAACGTACCAGTAATTTTATTAAAGCAAAAATTCATGGAACCGATAAGTTATTAGTTTATATTTCATTTATATAGTTAGACACATCTTCCCAACAGAGCGATATATATTAAAGACGTAACGCAAATCGAACCAAAGTCCAAGCCACTAGAATTTCTTTTTTAAACCGGCATTGACAAATTGAGCTGGTCGGCGGCCATCTTTGGTACACAAAAAGCGAAATAGTCGCAAGGAAATGATGCTATTAGCCGTTCCTTGCCACTAGGCGACGGTGTGGCATGACGTAGTGGAAGCGCGTGTCTGCATTTATATTATTGAATGTTTGAAGCTTCTATCGGACGTTGTACGCGTTGCTAGATTACTAAAAGACTTTTCGCGCTTATCTCTCAGAATCTCATGTCGTAGCTTATTGTGAATACCTCAATTCATGTATGATGCTTAGACTGGCCTCTTGATCTATCTTTATCAGTTATCCGGTCACCATAGTTACAGGTTCTGGTTAGGTTGGGATTAATGAAGTTGTGTGTTCAAACCAAAGTTGAAAAAAAGACATATTATTCTCTTTGAAATCAGTCTTACTTCAAGCCCTTATGTAAGTATCTCAAAGGAAAACTTGTTAGAGTTAATTAAAACATAGCAAGAACAAGCAGACATAAATAACATATTGATGACTGCCAGAGCAATGGCAAGTATTCAACGAAAAATTTAATTTCATGGTAGATCTAAAATTAATTTAGACATCATGAAATAATAATTTAGTTCGAAAATAATATCGATTCAGTTGAATAAGTTTAGGCCACTCAACTATAAATAAAAGTTTAAAAATGCTTCTAAAATAACCAAAAAGAAAACCAACACAGAACCAAGGAAAGTGTAATATTTAGGTACAAGTAAACATTTGTCGCAGTTTTACATTTCTTATTTGTGTCGCTGATCAACCGATCAGTAAAGTCAAGTGAAGTTTAATGTAATGTCGTAATAAAACAGTAGCATCAATTAGCTTTTACACTTCTACTGTTAGATAAAGGCCTAGTAGGCTATTTTGATTGCTCGTCCATAAATCCGTTTGCCTCTTCTATCTCTTTGTCCGGTCCTGGACCCTTTGAGTCGAGCGGTTTCCCGCTTTTGTCATAGATAATAAGCCATTCGGAGGTCGACTGCTCCTTTGCTTAAGATGAATAATGAATACTATAAAAATATTTATAAAGTATAAAAACATTTTAATCATCCAGATGCCCTATCATTTATTCTTGTGTGTTACGTACCTACTTTAACGGCGTCATTATTAAGAAGTAACAACATCTCCAAGCTCGGTAAATCCCTTTGCGATTAATGAGCCAGTATTTTGAACGTTTCTCGGTCTTTCGAATTACCGGTAAATGTTTTAATTCTAATAAAGATATAGTCATTTGCCCTCTAATGAGTCAGCCGGCACCTATTAATAAAGCCTGTCGTTAATTCGGTAAAATTAATAGGGACACTTCAATCCTCTTCCTTTGCCATAAATAAAAGATTTTTTTAAATGTGGCTAATTTAATTTATACGAGTTCTCTCACCATTTAAGTTTTTTTTCTCCGCCTGAGTCGTGCAAAGTTTAAGAGATTTCTTTTTTTATCTACCTACCTCTGGTGTGTCATACTTTTTTATTTGTTCGCGTTCACTCGCTGTCTTTATTTTAAATTTTGAACGTATTATTTTAGATTTCGTTCAGCGAGCCCTTTAGTTTTCGGGGAAGTTAAATGGATTAGCATTTAGGATATCATTATTTTTACCTCCGCAGTAGGCTAACCGATTTAATTCGATGCCCTGCTGTCATTAGCAGGGTATTAAACCGAATACATTATTAAAAATCATTACGATCAAAACTTGAAAGATTGTTGTAAAATAATCCACAAAATCCTTGAATCGGCAAAGCAACTTCATGTAAAATTTTATATCCGTTTTATTACGCTCGGGTCCTTAAACGACTTTTAATTTTAGCTCTTGTGGGATTTTCGCTCAATTATTAATAACTGTGTTTATAAGACGTAACACGCAAGCAAATAAAACAAAGTAACTGTGACAATTGTGAATTTTGTGCGCGTCAAACTAAAGTCTGCTCTTTACAACAAATAAATATAGAATATCTTGGGACAACTCACACACGGCCTCCTGATTCAAACTAGGCAGAGCCTGTGCTATGGTTATCAGGAAACTGAGAAACATATATAAATATTTTTTTTTGTGAATACATACTTATATAAATTTAAATTCATCATTTAAATTTCCGTTCCGACAGAAATCGAACTCAAGACTCTTTAAATGGCAGCTGGTATGATAACCAATACATCAGACGAGTCGTCCAATAATATCAACAATACTCTCTTTGAACTGAATCTGAGTCCACTGCGACCGGCTGAAACAAATCACTAAGCTATCCGCGCTAAACTTCGGCAATATCACTTGAGTCCATGAACTGTTCGTCGATCTTCGAAGCCTGTCGCCTATTGTCATTCTTATAAAAAAGATTATACTGTTAATTTTATACACCATTATTTCCCATCTAATTTCAACTTCAATTCACCAGCCTAGTGCAATGTAGAGCGCCTAACGTGTTGGGAAGGTATAAAATGAGCAGCCAATAAACCAGCGAGAACATACATGCTAATAGTAGCTCGTCGTGACCCTCGATCGCTTTAATTGTCACTGGCCACTGGACCCCCGCCTAATATGGAAGGGCCTGAATGCCTGGAGTCACGCGCTATCCAGCGGGAATTATGGTGTACGGCCCAATACGGTTGTGATTTTTCGCAAATAAGCG
This sequence comes from Tiana niger, assembly GCA_018249895.1. Lineage (NCBI taxonomy): Eukaryota > Metazoa > Arthropoda > Insecta > Lepidoptera > Hesperiidae > Tiana > Tiana niger. The sequence continues at coordinate 3,982 of DWNH01002106.1, read as the reverse complement.
GCCGGGCTTTGTTTTGCAAAGTAAAAATCGGTTGCGTCTTAGAAAGAGTTTATTGTTTTAAATCCACGGAAATATGTAGATTTATACTGGGAACTTTTAGATGTGTTTTCAGAGCATCTATATTACGCAGTTCATCGAAACTGAAATACATATCAACTTTGAACGCACTTACCCCAATTAATTCAACACCGCTTAGGATTGGAAGAAAATGCTATTTAACTATAAACCAGATGTATTATTATGTATAATAAAGTGATTTCATTTCCATTTCATTTAGTTTGGCGTTTTTTAGGTGAACGAAAAAAAGGGGCAGTATGCGGGCCACTTGATATAAACTGTTTACTGCAGAACATATACCAATATCAGAGATGTAAGTACGATGGTAGAGATCTGAAGTGAGAGAGATGGTACATACGGCCTTTCTCTATTTCCTTTGCAGTTCAATAATATTGTTGTGTTACAAACGTAAAGGTGAGAAAGACGGCAGATTAAAAATAAAGTAAACATTGTAATTCTTATGAATAGCATGATTTAAAGTCGGTAACAATACATCGAAATATCTATGATTTCAGAGAGAACTTTTCTATTATATAACATTGGTAGGAACGTTTCGAAGTACGTATCAATAATTAATCAATTATTTAAAGTAATAAATAATTACGAAATTGACAATAATATACACTTTGTTCATATATGAGGTAAAAGTAGTATTATTCTGAATAACTCAATTTAATACAAATGCTTGACAGACATGCGCTAAACCAATATTCTGCTATCATTAATTGCATCGTGAAATAATGAATCAGTCGATATATTTCCACGAAGCCGGGAATTGACTCCCACGCGGGTTTCATCTCATAAATGTTATTTAAAAGATAGATCATCCGTGCATTGAGCATTTGGCATAATGTACGTAGTTCTTAGGTTCGCTGCCCAGGAAAGTGCTCTTGCCATAGCCAATTCTATCAAGCATTGTGTTGTATTTCGGAAGAAGTATGTGGTTCGTAATCTTGTGAAGTAGGAACGTATCTACTTACGATCTTAAGTACGACTACGTTAAAGATTATTTAACACCAGGCGGCCTGCACGGTTGTTTGCTACTGTTTCTTATACAAAACAAAAATTCGTAGAGCTAGCATCCTAATAACAGCTATTTGCGTATGCTTTTAGTGCGTAAGCTGAAACGGCATGACTACGGTCGTAGCGTAACATACGCAGACGTACGGTTGGTTTAATTTTATTAATGCATTAACTATTATTTTGCTTCACCTCTTAGTACCTATTTCGGTTTAGTTGTAACACCCTACTCGCGTAAGAATTTTTTACATACAACTATTATAGGGTGACGTTACAAATAGTCATACACAAGAGCAACAAAGAACAATTTAATGTTAAACAAACGTTAAGATGGCGATCGTAAAACTGGGCTTTATAGAGTACGCGAGTTGTTTTATGGTTACAATCATTAGGACATTATTAAACTAGGGTTTACAGCGGCATTATTACAGGTATCGCGGTAGATATTATTTTTAAACCCTCTAATTGCTACTTTTTCTTCCGAACGTCCTATAAAAAGACCGCCTGAATTGCGAGGGTTTATGGCAATATGGTCGCCCACAGCGAGGGCTGTAGATTTTGATAGTTTCTCTTATAAACTGTATGGTTCTTGATGGCGCCAATTGTTTGGGTCATTTATTGTTCAACATAATTTAATAATAAAAAAATGTAAGTGTTAAAGTAATTTACGCTTACTAAGTGCAATTTAAGGCGGGGGGCAATTCCGCTATCATCATAAACCCTTTAGAGCAACATTTTTCATTAATTGTAAAATTTTTCTCAAATCTTAATGTCTGCCTACAACAACATGTGTACTAAAACATCTTTAGCATGTACTTGGCATCTATAGAAAATCTTTGAGAATTCCAAAAAACGGCATTATTACTACAATTTTACACTACTCCTAGTGTTCAGGCTGTGGCAATAAACTTCCCTTCACTCCGTTAAGTTCCTAGAAATGCTTATTTGTCTTGTAAGACAATGCAACTAACGACGATAATAAGCTGCCGATAATTTTTAAGTCCCTGCCATCTATACGCTTACCTCTAGTCTAAACAAAAGACTAATTATGCACAACCTTAAGAATAGGTTGAATCGTCTGTAACACAATTTTCTTTAAAACATAAAATTACTGGTACTACTGTTTTAAAATTCCATTAATGTAATTTAACGGTTTGCGTAATTATTATTTTGACTTCATGTACTTACTGTTCAATACTAAAAACGTCATTCCCATGGTATCATTAAAAGAACGCAAAAACACCGATATTTTCTGAGACACAATGAAAAAGCGATTCACATCGTTCTTATCGGGCCATCATCGTAAACTTACTGTCGATTAACATTAATAAACTTTAGTGGCCTCAATAATTCAATCAGTTTTTGCAAGGCCCGTAAATAACTGATTTTGCTTGTCTATGGTTGGTGTTTTTTTTTATTACAGTCTTCATGCCAGGATGTGCTTCACCAATATGTTACATTGTTACGTTACGAGTAAAATTTTATTTTACGACATAGTTTTATAATCATTCAATCCCTTACCGCTTCCTCTGCGACATTAACTTCGTTTATAAGTAGGTGAACGCGTTTTTTATTTTTTGTTATTTATATTAATACAGAACATTTGAACAAACATAAATATTGTATAACCGCATACAAATTATTTCGATCGATTTAAAATTAAAAATAAATATTGTATTACCACATACAAATTATTTGTGAATTTTCAGATTGTATAAAATGCAAACTAAAAATATTTGATAATGTGATTTTGAATTAACCTAAATTATTTAATATTACAATTAAATACTTTTGTTACAAAAAAAAAGCAATATTAACTTTATTTAAATTGGTTTAATTAAGATTAAAAAGAGTTTATCATTGTCTTGAAATGTCAAATGCATAAAGTCTGTTTTGATGTGCAGCTATAAAATCTTTATAACTTTGGTCTTCTTAATACTGTTTAATGCGTATCATTAAAATGTTGCAAAAATAAAGAAACAAATGGATTTTTTGGGAGATTAAATCGACATTACTCTTAAACCCTGAACAACATACCTACCACAAAGAGCGATTTTGTTTTTGCCAAATTACCCTTCCCTTAACAAATCCTTAAACATTTGGTTTAAAAACCACCTGCTAAATGTAATACTTTCTTATTTAGTAACTACTATAAACACCTCATCTATGTAACTTCTTATTTCAGGTATTATAATACAGACATGTTAATAATCAGGAATGCACATGCGAGGCAAATCTGCGTACACATATCTGAAAAGAACTTATGTAAATAGCGAGGTAATACAGGAAAATTTTAAAGCATATATTATAATATGTACCTACCTAGACTACATACAAAAACGTAATCAGCGCAATCTAGGCTAAATTGCTCTTACGTCATCACCTAGAGATTCGGATGTTGCTCCTTGAAAATAACTTTAAAGACAGTCGAAATTGAGTCTTAAGTTTCTAACACTGAATTCATTTTCCTTTGTAATGAAATGACAGTCCGTCATTGGTAAAGACGAGTTGTGTAGTTTTTTTAACGGGTCTTTTTATAAGGCCGGGATAGTGGTTAATGGTTGGCGGGGTAATTTGGGGCGGGTGGCGAGGGGTAATTACGAGTCAGTTCGTGTCATTGTCGGTGGCTTAGTCATAAGGGCGCTAGCATGATGTGGGCTGATGATGATTTTATGGCAGGTTGAAGTTCTTGACTGAATTTCCTACATTTCATTTGAAGTATCTTAATAAAATAAAAACATATACTTCGGGTTGCTAAAAAGAATTTAGCTTAGTTATTTGTTTATTGGAAGGTTACTAGGAAATGATTGAATAAATCGAACGTATTTTTACGGCAATTCTAGGCATAACAAGCTTTACCGTACTGTACCGGCTTACTATGGTGAAAGACGTTTCTACTAATCTT
>DWNH01002105.1:0-10293 GCA_018249895.1 Tiana niger | reverse complement strand
TGTTTATGAAACTCAAGAAATAATAAAAAATAAGTTAAGAAATAATAATAGGTAAGGATTTTAGACTTGAATCTCATTTCAAATAAATTCAATGATTCAAAAAAGAAAACATCTTTAAAGCCTGTAAAATTTGCATTACAGCCATACGTTTTTATACTTAGTCAATATTAAGTTTGACTTTCATTGAATAGGTGCCAGAGACCGATGCTATTGCGGAGCTGGACTCCGTCATCGACAGCTATCATGGCAAAACGAGTGAGTACCTTGTATGTGGTTCTGCCCAATTACCGCTATCATCATCACCGTATTACCGTTCCAATTCTTAGCGCCTGTCTATGGATTTAGGTCGTCATCCACCTTGCTACGGATTGGTGGATTTCACATGGCATGCGCGAATGTTATGAAGAACTGTCAGATATTCAGGTTTCCTCGCATTGTTTTCTTTCCGGCAACCTCACCCTTTTTCCGAAACTCAATAAATTTACGGTAGAATAGGGTGTGGCGGTGGTACTTTCCAGGACGGTTGCCTACCACGTATTAAGCCAGACCTTAACCAGTAAACCGTAGAAATAAATAAATAAATAAATTTACAAGGTTTGGAACAATCTTCCCTTTATAAATATTTTTTAAAAAAGGTGTTAAAAGAGCTCTCCAAGACTAACAACGGGGATCAACTCCACTGGATTGTGAGGCAGCGGTGGCCATTTATCGTCAAGCGGCCCCTATGCTTGTTGGTCACTCTTAAATATATAAAAAAATTAAGTTAAATTTTCAAAAAAGTTACGTCCTGCCCTATATATGTATAACATTACCCGCTGATGGAATTCTATTATTTTCAGTCAAAGAAACCAGTAGTGTCATAAAACGGTCTCGAAGAAAAAACAAGGAATCACAAAACGACGCGAAGAATGGCGGCACGTGGCCCAAGGCGCGGGCCAACTTCATCCTAGAGGACAACTCTACTGGCACCATCGTGCAGCCACGCTCGAGAAAAGAGAGGCCACCTCTTTCCATCTTGCTCAGTCCTCCAACAAAATTACCCCCCGAGCCCCAGCGGTCAAATGTAAATAGAAATTCGAACCCCATACCGCTAGGACACGTCCCGATGACTCAAGCGACTACACCCGCGAGACATTCTGTTTACAAATCAATAGAGTCGTCCCCCGCGATTGAACACTTTCCGAAGCCAGCCCCTTTGACGATACACAACCCTTTCGCGTCACCGAACAACATGAACTTTGACAAGAACAGGACGTTAGAAAAGGACAAAATATCCATCAGCGACTACGAGCATGACGTCACGCCAAACAGACTCAGCTTAGTCCTGAACCCGTCAGACGATTCACTGGATTATCAACCTGCCACGCGAAATAGGACCAAGAGTCCACATTCCTTAGACTTCAGTGTCAACAAGGGTCCGAGCTCCCTGGATTTCACGAGAAAGTCACCCAGTTCCCTGGATCATGCGATCAAGAATCATACCGGAAAAGACATCCTAGATCAATATTATTCGAGTAAGAAATCTTCGCCAAAAATAGTCAATAAGTATCCCTCGGACAGCGACAGCTTCGGACCGGACAGTTTGAACAGTAATGCAAACTATCCAATGGCCGGCACGCTGCCCTCGCAGTCGCGGCTTCAGTCCCAGTACTACAGGGGACCGTTCGTCAACTCGAATCCGCACACGTCGAGTCGATACACACACTTGTCTAGTGGTTAGCGAACTTGACTTCTAAACAGGAGGTCGTGGTGTTGATTCTAATCTAGGACAAATATTTGTGTGATGAGCATGAACATTTGTTCTGTGTCAGGGTGTAAAAAAAGTGAGTGTGTACTTATGTACACGCGTTAGAAGTTATACTACTTTGGCGTAACAAGATAAAAATCTTTTTAAAAATTTTATTTTTCGCCTTATTCTACGTTTGTAGAAAACGACACTAACGATAGAAAAACGGTATTTATTACATTGAAAGTTTTATTATAACGCATTATCTAGTTAAATAACTAAAATGTTGTCTATAGCTAACTTCAGGGTGTCTGTTTTTCGTGACGGTGTGCGCGCGCATCGTAAAAATTTACAGAAGAAGTATAACTTCAAAAATACATGAATATTCTGTTAGCGTCACGTAGTAACATTGCAACTTACAATGCAGTTATTAACAACGTTACATTTTTTAAAAACACTTCGTGGATGTAAAAATGAATGCATAAATTATACAGGGTAACTAGTAATTACAGTAGTGAGTAACCGGCAGTTAAAAGTAGAGTAGGTGGTTCTTAAAAATATTGCTTGCATGCGAAATGAAACCTACACTGAACTCATAAACACTCTAGCTAGGCTAATAGTTTTTTTTTATTTAAAAAAGTAGCCAATGAGCGTGCAGGCCACATGATCTTAAGTGGTCTCTGCGGCTCATAGACATCCATATGCCTCAACCAGTACCAGTCTTACATTGCTACTCTTGGGGACTAAATGGTCGTGCCATGTTAAGTGTACTCCGGCAAGCACACTCTTCTTCTTAAAAAAATTGTTTCACGGTTCAATCAAGCATACGATACAACACGAGGTGTGTTGATCTTGCTGATTTAGTTTTGACATGACTCTTGTGTCTGAACTCGAGAATACTCTGGAGCGGATCTCTGAATGGGGTCGGCTCAATCTTGTCGAGTTTAACCCCGCGACGACACAAATCTGCGTGTTCACCGCTAAAAAACTTCAGTGGTGAAAGTGTCGAAGTTTTGAGAGTTGACATTACGAGTAATGTAGCGAAGGCATTTGGAAAACAAAGCCAATTTTGCTCATGTTATTAGGCAACCGTGACCACTTACCATCTGGTGGCCCATGTGCCTTTTTGCTAGGTGAAATTCATAAAAAAAATTTGAATTGATATGGCGGTAATATTTTCCCGGGTGGCGACTCTAGCAAATTTTTAGTTATACCTCATTCTTATTTAATTTAATATACTTTAATGTGATGCAATAAAACAATAACAGTTTAGTAGCGACATTTAACAACAACACTAAAAATCGCATAAATTTTAGCGACTTTTTATAGCATAATGAGTGTATAGGGTTAGTTTATTTATAGGCTACAGCGGTACAAAAACCGCAAACGCAACGAACGAGCTAAACTATACCAAAACAAATGTTCTGTGGTCAGGCAGCGCCAGCTTACAATGATTAGCTGGTTTAGCTGAAATACAGCAGAAAATTCTCTTTTTATTAAACAACCAATATTTATTATGAAAATAAATTTATTACGGCTAATCATAGTATTATGAGAACGCTTTGTTAATTTATTATGCAACAACGGTATAAAACCGGGAACTCTGCAAATGAGCTAAACTACACCGAAACAAAATGTATTGTAGTCATCCCACCAGCTTACAATGTTATGCTAGTTTAGCATGAAATAGTAATTTACAAATAACGTGGTTTATGCTGAGTATCCCCGCATTGGGGTCCATGAATTCATTAGGATCACACATTAGTGCTATATTTACAAATAGGCGTTCACGGATTATAGTGCAACACACGACAAGAGTATGCTAAAATCTTGAAATTGCTCAAAATGATGCTTACAAATCCATTCCATATTGTCTAGTAAATTAGATACATTATATAAACTAAGATTGCTAATAGAAGAAACGCCAATGAGAACAAAATACAAATAAAATCCGGACTAAAAATTCATTGCAACAAGGATTCAGAATGAGCCCGAATATTTGGAAAGAGTTCATTCTCACATATTCTGAATTAAATAACATTCACCATAAGTTTATGATATATCTACAGATCGGAATATTGAACCAGTAATTTACTCAGAAAATGTCACTCAATAACTGTAGTTGTCATAGAGTTCAATTATAACGTTGTTATAACCGCAATTATCATGACGATAGAATAACGAGTACTTCCATTAAATGTTGGGATTCACAACAAAGGCAATGTTAACTCAGGGAATAGTCTCAACCATAAAGCACGATCACTCCCCAAAACGTTGTGTCTATGGCACATTGCAATCCTAATAAAGAATAAAGTGGAAAAGATCATACGATAAAAACACAATACAGTATCAATATAATACATACAAATAAACATCTGTTCGTATTCAAGCAGTAACCTGAATTAGGTATACCATAATGAAGATGGCAAACAGTCAAAAAAGGCCCAGCTGATTGTAATGCAATGCGTGTCAAGAGCGCGGCGAGGCCTTGAAATCTTCGATTTCATTTCTGTAACTGCTGTTGCTCACCCATTCGAGCAGCAATCAACGAGATCGAAATGCGGATAATGTAACGATTATACAAAAACGTACCTCGATTTGTTCCCATTTAAGAGTATAAAGCGGATCTTCAAGTCTTATCAAGAGACTGGAACATCGCAATAAGGTCAGGATTCTTGTGATGTACGGGGATTATTCGAAAATTATCTAAGACAAGCCAAGAGTAGTTACAAGATATTATGCACAAGGTATTTATTTATTAGTTAAAGAAGTACAAAGGTAAAACTGAAACGTAATTGTCACCCCACCTTTGCTTTATGATTTATAAAGTTTTAAACTAAATTAATATCTTTATGGAATTTTTAACATTGCTATTTCATTTTAGCTAAAATCGAGCAAACAAAATACATAGTTCTAAATAAGGTCCACATAATTTTTTAAAGATACTGTAAAAAATAGGGATGCATTGAATACCGATACGTAGGTTAGAGATACATACGTAGTAATCGACGGTATTAATTAGAAAATACCTTTGAATAAAATTAAAAAAACATACCGTTTATTTATTGTAAGTTTAAAATTTTTAATAGTATTTCTGGTCCACCAATGTCCTAATTTACAGCCTGCTACATCTTTAAAATTCTCTCCTCCTTCTAAGATTTAAGATCTTAACTCTTTGAAATTAGATATACTTTAAACAACCTTACCTTCTACTCCACAGCAAGTTGTCCGTTGAACCCCGGATGTAGCAGTGTCCCATATATCTGAAATGATAACAAAACATAAGTTTGAAACCATAACATTCTTCTTAAACATAAAATTCATATCTTATTTCATTTTATGTCTAGTGTCCTTTATGTTTTATTGTTTTAGTTTCATCTAGTGAGGCAGAGTGAGTTAAAGTTAGCAAGCAATCTGTTGTCCGAAACTAATGTGGGGTAGCAAATTTTACTTGAACCTTCATCTGTTTGAACATGAATATATTTAGAACTTTGGGCACATATTAGAAACTATTCTCTGGTCGGAAGATTTCACCGTAAACTATTTTCAATCTTAACAGTCACAAATTAATACTTTAAAATTGTATATGTCAATATAACTATCATGATAACTGCTCTAAGTTATCAGTTTGGTCAAAACTATTTTAAACTAAAATCTTAAAGACATAAAAGTAAATAAATTCAGTTCCTGGATCTTTTTCTTTTATGTCTCTGTTAATTTTTAACCGGTTTAAAAAAAGGAGAATGTTATGCGTTCAAGGCGTTTTTTGAAGTATATCTAGTACATTATTACTCTATCTAGTTTTATAGATTTGCTTCACTAGGTTACAACAGATGCAATTCAAACAGCAATAATATAAGGGAAACGTCCAAGTCTCTCCAGAAACTAGCTAGAGCGATCGATACTTTCATAGTCGTCGTACCCCGCACAGTTGATTAGAGTCAGCACACAATCTGTTGCCTGTCCCGGATTTAACTTGAGGGGCGGCAATTTATCTAGCGGTTCCCCATCTGCTTGGTCATCGGTTTGCATAAATTACGAACGTCCGGCACATATGAGAAACTTTGAAGTCAATGTTTGCCACAACTAACAACTGTTACCGTATTACAGCGTAGCTTTAGAATGGTTATATCGAGACAGATTCTGCATTTGCAGTTGTGCCGGTAGAATTGTGATTTTAGGTTAGGTGGTCCCTAGAAGGCACGAGGAACTAAAGTAATTAGCGTGCTAATCCAAGCTTGCTCATAAAAAGGTGTTAAAAAGACTATGGTATACGATATACTTGAAAAAATTGCTCAGCGGTCTGAATACTTTTAGTTTCATATGGTATAAGGACTGATAAGACAACTAGTAATATATGCCTTGCCTCGCTCGTTCGCTTGCACATTGGATAGCGCACATTAGTCTAGCGCTTTTCAAATATTAGAACGTATTATGACCAAGTAAACGTGGTGTAAGTTCCAATATTTCCAAATCTTTCACATCGAAACACAGCTTAAGCTGATATTTAAGAACACGTTTGAAACTTGCTGCACGTACCTTGTAATTTAACGTTCAATCCACGAATAAATGATTTTCGAGCCGTGAATATAAATAGCAATACAGATGGAAATCATTTCATAATATTATCGAAAAAGTAATTCGACAAGAATCTAGTAATTAATTTCCTTCTACAGCTCGACACTTTTAACACCGAAAGCTTAGTTTCCTAGTCAAAAGCATTAGAGCAATACTGTCCAATAAAGGTATTACGTAACTGGAGCAAACTTAACGCCTTTCTATTATTCAATTACCATTTTTACGGTTTCTGTCGCCATTGCGGGTGACTTAGTGATGGGTTCCGTGTAGTGTCCGGTTTTGGCCGATATTAATTTACCAATATGGCGGACAACAATGCAGCCACTGGCACTGTTCCAAGCAGTATCTCTGTCACCAAGTAAATTCTAGCAGAACGCATTCGACGCCCGATAAGCAACTTACCGCCTGGAAGAATAACTACGATTCTAAATAACGGCTAGAATCATCGCTGTGGTATTATTTAAGGCAAGTGTAAAATTTGGAACGTTACCAACGTAAACATTCACATTTAGTTTGTAGCTTTTAGTTTGGAATTCATTTTTAAACGAGAATTCATAATTCAGAAAGGATATTTTCGCCAATTGTATTGTAATTACAAATAAATCGTAGAGTCAATGAGAAAAGAATGATGAACGTATGAACGTGAATACGTTTTCGAACTTCTAAATTAATGAACGACGTGTATCATTTTAACCTTATTAAAGCTATGTACTATAGGTATTAATACGAGGCCTCAGATGTACCTATATATAAAAAGCATTTCAAAACAACTTTTTGTTTGGATGCCATACAAAAACTGGCCATTATCATTAACCACCACACCAGACACGAAGTGATCTATTATAAACCAAGCACGTTAGAATTCATGTATGCATCCTTAACTAAATATGTATGAGATAACTTTGTCTTGCTACATGGTATCTGTTTCATGGTCGTGGCCGCCTTAACCGGCGCGAAGTAATTATTCTTAACACCATCGACCTTCATACTTGACCCAACAGGCAAGGCAAAGATGCAGTTTTTGTCTACTCATAATCTCGGCGTTGTTATTAAGTTTATTTAATGTTTATCCACACTATTGTTCTGCTGCCTTGAAACTTAGATTAGGCGTCTGGAATAAGTGAAGCTAAGTTTCCTTATAATGTTTACGCTTTAGTGGTTATAGTTATTACTCATGATCACCTCAAAGATAAAATTTTGAATAGCTGTCGGTATGTTATCATTCGGTATAAATTTATTTCCTTAGTTTAGTAAGAACGTGTGTAGTCTGTCTTTTATTACTCCATACACACATAAATATACAGAACAAATAACAACAACACCGTTGAAATGCCAGCAATTATTTATTTTGACTATTGCTTATTTTCTTACTCAACCTTAAGTGGTGCGAATCACGAGTTCTCGACACGTCAAGTCGGTTACGAGCGAAATCAAGCAGTTACATAAAACTTTACGATTCAAGCACTACACATGCGAACGGCCGCATCTCTGCAATTACATTTTACTCATGAATACCACCTACTCGGAGATACAATGGAAATTAAGCTTTGCTCGGTCGCGTTACAGTCCATTTTACTTGAGGCGGATGTTGTTTATGCGTATCATACGCTGGACATCCGTTGGCCAAGACCGAATCACACGTGATCGAAACGCAAAGTTGCGTAACATTAATATTGCTGGGGAACCGTGACCTTTAGTGCAGTGCGACTTACGAAGCTCGTTCGCACGTTACATAAGCAGCACCAGTTTCTACTTGGGAACGATTATTTATGCAAATAAATGGTAGCAATATTTCTCTTAGTACATATAAAGCGGTGATTTCTCAACTGGTTAGCTAGAGCCCGGAAGAAATAAGTGCACGCTTTTGAAATTGATATTTGCCTTGATATTACCTACGACGAGGGCGACCTGTCACAAAGAAATATTACGGTAATGAAGTTCAATTTTTAACAAAGAACAACAGCTCGCCCAGAAAAATTAACATTGAATTAATTGCATTGGAAAGTAAAGGATAATTTGATAAGACAACCGTAGTTGGAAAGACGGCACGAGATAGATAATAAATCCGCCGTTGGAAATAAATTCTCTTACCAATATTTGCAATATCAATTTGCAAACAGAGAGCAGCGTGCCAGAAAAATTCATCGGATATAAATCTTAAAGCAAAACGTCGCTTTAATAACGAAAATGGAACGAAATGTTCTTGGCTTGAACGTTCACGTCAGGAAATCTGAAAAGACAACGAGAGTCGGAAGCTCAAAATGTCATAAGCGTCGGGGTGTACTGTCGTAGTTTTAAATGCCAATATCAATTTAACACGCGAGACGTCATCAGGGCGAGTTGGGCGCGCGCCAAGCGACGGTGTCAGGCCAAGTCGTGGCAAGGATGGGCGGCAAACAAGCCACTCCATTATGAAAACGCCTATACGTGTCTTCCCGCACTATAAGTTATGCCACCGATTCATGTTTTCGTCGTTATAAGTTACCCAATGGGGCCGTTTAATGTTTTCGACGTTATAAGTTGCCCGCTCGCAGCCAATTCGCACAGCTGGCCGGTATGTCGAATGGCATCGTGAATCAACCGGTTACTTGGTTACTAAACTCTACAGTGAAATCGCTTTTGTTACTTAACAACTCTACTATACCATTGTATGTTCAAAAATTACTTTCCTTGACTTGCCATGCGACTTGGATTTCAATTCCAACCTCGTCACCTCAAACATGAGATGAATAAATTGTCGCTTAAATATTATGACCGAAATGGGAAAGTATATTTGTTTGCCGTCTTATCCGCGGACATCTAAAACGAATGCGCCTAGTACAGTAAGCCCACCCACATCATCTCGGTCATCGGCCGCGTCACGCGAACGTGCAATCAAAAAACTATAGGCAACTCAATGACCCTAAGCCGAAAACGGTCAAATTATAATAATTTCCGAAATGTTCTCACGAAATACCTCGCCTTCGAAGAACTGTCAGTGCCTCCTCGAGGTGATTTTCGTTTGGTTTCCTTGGAAAGAATATAGAAAATATTTCAATTTTTCAAAATTCCACCCCTAATGGAATTGTAATTGGATAATTTGCTGCCTCGGTTGGAAAACGTCAGTGAATCAACTTTTACGACAAAATAATGGTAGGAAAAAAATGATAAGTAGATACTCGTAATTGTAACACTGGAACAGGTAAACAACTTAAACTACATATTTATAGCCAATGCGTCATTATAATTTGATAATGCAATACACTACAATATTCCCTTATTTCATTTTCCTAGTAAACATTATGTTTCGACGTATCTTGACACATTATGTCCAATAACAATAACGAACAAGTAAACATTATGTTCTCAGTAGCAAATCTTAACATTTTATGGAAATAACACGCTGTCCCGATATCTACTGTTTTTTTTTTTGTATAAAGAACTTAACAAAAGTATATATATTAATTACAATCTAGCCAAAAACTTAATAATAAGTCATTCTAATAAGTAATAAGGAATTCTACGTTACCTTAAACTGCTAGATCATTAGTTTTATTAATAACTAGCGACCCGCCCTGGCTTCGCCCGGGTGCAATTTAGAAATTTGGATAAGGATTAAAACTTAATAAGAGTAAAGAACATCGCAAGTTAAGCACATTTCATTCATTCACTGTTCATGAACTGTCACGGCAATTTATTAAAATGACAGTGGCGCCATCTTTCGAAAATTGGTCGTACCAACGTACCTTCGTGGGCTCATGCACAACAACTTTGCTAAAGATCATCACATGATCAAATTTATAGTTTACGATACTATAAAGGACATACAGACAAACATTCATTTTTATATATATAGAGTAGCAAACGAGTACCTGAAATCGCAAATAGATATGTTACTACTTCTGTGGACTAAGATTATTGCCTCGTATTTAGTGTGTTGTCTCTTGTACTTACTAACATAGCTCGTAAGAAAATGCATACTAACATATATTATGGACTCTGTGGTCTGA
>DWNH01002104.1:0-10293 GCA_018249895.1 Tiana niger | reverse complement strand
TGTGGCCTAAATCCTTCTCATTCGAGAGGAGACCCGTGCCCAGCAGTGGGACTATGATGGGTTGATGATGATGAAGAATTAGGAAGAAGTGTTTAAAGATTGAGAAGGGTGCTACTTTCAATCTTTACACCACAACAATTATACATATAAACATTTATACTGTACTATACTAAATTATACTAAACTGTACTAAACATACTAAAATGTACTTTACTGTGAAGTTACTGTACTCTATTAATGAAAAGCACAAACGCTTGAAAAAAATATAGAGTTGCACTTTTAATTAATTTTTGCATTGCAGCCTGTGAAAGTCTTTCCAATTATACTTATGTATATCTTTATATATCGACTACTTTGTATCCAATTCGCTGTGACACACTTTGGAGTGGAATACAAGGAGTATTGTGGGAACAAATGTCCAAATCCATGTCATCCATCCATCCATCAGCCTTTAGTTATCCACTTCTGGACATAGGCCTCCCCAAGTTGGCGCCACTCCGTCGGGTCCTGAGCCCTTAGAATCCAGCGGTTCCCGTTATCTTCTTCAGGTCATCAGTCCACCTGAGCGACCTGTGATCCTTTTGCCAAATCCATGTAATGGGTGCCAACTTCGAATGTCATGTATCGTGCGATTAAGGATAGTATCCGCCATGTGTATCATGTTCCAAAATTAAGTATCTCAAAAAGCCTTCTACGTGTAAGTTCTGCATCCCCAGACAAGCACACCAAATGACAGAGTTCAACAATATCAGATAAATCTAGATACAAACAACAATAGTAACTGCAACTCCACAAGTAACTACAGAGGGACCTTTACGTAATGAAAAAAAATAGTTTCTACGGAAACAAATAATAAAACAAATTACTGAGGAAACCAACTAATGTCATCGAGGGTTTCATAAAGCTTTCCACGTCTTGCCATCAAGGAACCTAATTTGATCTTACTTGCTTAGTTTGCGCCCAGAATACAAAGTACTGCAGTAATTTAGAATGGTATTTTTTACACTGTACGAGCATATAGTAGAGTTTCCTGATACACATAGAAAGACAATGATACTAATACCAACACAGAACAGTATCATCATTTAAGTTTTTATCTATGTCTGGGAATCGAACATAACACCCTTTGAATACCAGATCGCCGATATGATTACCGTTCTACCACACAAGTAGTCAATAATACATGCATTTGTTTACAATCTACATGTGTGGTACTTGTATAACAGTTAATAAAGCGTTATTGTAAAACTTTTGTTACATTGCATTTTCGCTATGTCTATAATAATACAACGAAAATAACTAAGCATTAGTACTTGATAAAGCATAATGCTTCTTTTAATAAAATTTAAAGAAAAAAGGTTACGAACAGAAAGCGTTTTTATTAAATATTGACAAATTCTGATGCAAAAGCTTAATAACTTTCATGCCTAAACGTCATGTGATGCCACAGCACTGTTCTTCATATATTTATTTATAAAGTTATTCCTGATACCTGGGACTGGAGAACTAAAACGAGAGATGCGATTTTAGTATGCTCAATAACTACTGCTACTTACATAAAAAATACTTATAGGGCTGAGTGTAATATGAATACCGGAAACTTGAAACATATTTTATGAACAGAACTCGTACATTCGGTACAGATTGTATGCAAGACATGAAAATACGACTTTCAATAAGTTTGATGCCAGTAAACTAGTAGTACTGGAACAACGACCGAGCCATATTCAAGCTCGCATAGGGAAAAGTTTTCCAATATGCATTATTGACAGAACGTGAAGAAGTTTCGTTAAGTTGGTTATGTTGAATAATATATGATCCAGTTTTATAACGTACTCGGATCCGCCTGCGGCTTCGCTCGCGTCGTATTCGACCTAACCATGGCACTTAAAGGAGTATTAGGTTTCCATCCATCCATCAGCCTTTAATCGTCCAGTGCTGGACATAGGCCTCTCCTATTTGGCGCCACTCCGTCCGATCCTGAGCCCTTAGAATCCAGCGGTTTTCCGCTATTTTCTTCAGGTCGTCAGTCCATTTTGTCGGAGGGCGACCTGTGCTCCTTTTGCCGAGACGTGGTCTCCATTTTAGGACCTTTCTTCCCTATCGGTTATCGATCCTGCGAACGACGTGGCCTGCCCACTACCACTTCAGCTTGCTTACTCTGAGAGCTATATATGTATGTCGGTCACCTTCTTTTATTTGCTATTAAACAGGCATAATAAGTATTCATGAGATATTTTGCGAATGAGACGTTTACAGATTTCGAGAGCTACGTTATCAAGAGCTATTTATGTAGAGATTTATGTATTACTATTATTATATTTATGTATATATATTTTATGGATAATTAATTGCCAGGAAAATAATTCAAACCTGTTTGTCACAGTAAGTGCCTTAAACTTCGAAAGGTGGTAAAGAAAGGCGAATATTTTACCAAATTACTACTTCAATATGCGTATATAACGTATGAATGAACAGAAAGAAATATAAAGAAAGAAATTGCTAGAGGCAAAGTGAAAAATGTGAAGCTGACATAAAAAGTATATTGAAAAATCTTCCGTTCTGGTATATCGTTTAGTGAACAAAGAAGTATTTTTGCACGTCGAGCAATCGACGAAGGCACTATAGCCTTTTTTTAGTTTTGATTCTCTATACACACACTGCTGGCCTGGTAGAGTTTGTTTTCAATAAAACATCAAATCTATTGTTTTCCATTGCCTTTGAAAATGTACCTGATGTAAATAACAACAAATATACTTTATTGCACACCATAACAATTTATAATTAATTAGTATATTTAGTTTAATATTGGTGATCAGAAGGCGGTCTTACAGCTCAAGTAGTGATTTATTTCTTTCAGACGACCTTCTAGTATAGATAACATAGAAACAAAAAGAAGGAATTAAAAAGTAAGAGTACAAATCACATTAAAGTAAATCTCCCTTTTGTTCATCTAAATAAAACTTAAATAAAAAATTTAAAAAACCAGTGAAAATAGCCCTTAAAAAGCGAAAAATAGTTTTATCAAAACGTCGTTGCATCAGTAGACGACTAAAATTTCAAGTTTAAAGTAATCATTTATCATATTTTATCGTTGTTCTAAGAAAATCAGCACTCAATCATAAATACATTTATCAAAGTAAAGAAATTATTACAAAATTTACATGAATACGTACAAGGAATCTTAATGAGCTTTATGATTAAATATATTTAACCCTTTTAACAAATGGCCGTTTGAATATTTAGCATACATATTTTAAAATTTGTACGATTATAACACGAGAAACGTCCATATAAATGGGATCATTTGATGCGCAATTTAATTGTAAAACCTTATCAAAATGTATGAAATGTATGGATCAGTGTAATAGGTAATAAATTTATTTTTATATGCCCACACGCTGTCTTTTGTTTTATAAACCTTTCCTTGTATCAAGTATGAATGTGTTAAATATAAATTGTTTTATATTTTTCACCTAACCTCAAATATAACTATACATATGTACCTATAATACATTATATCGCGATGAAATTCGTAAATTATTTAAGTTGTAAAAAGAACATTTTATACTCGTTGATGTAAGCTATTTCTTTTATTATATCTTATATTTATTATATCTTATCTTATATTTTTGCACAACGTCTTTAGTTTTAGTACGAGGCGGATACTTAACGCGGCATTTTTCATTATGCCAACTTTTTGCGAAAGGAATAAAATAATAACGCTTTCCACTCATAGAATAAACTAATAATGTTTGAAGTTTACTGTCTTTGCTTCGAATGTGAATAAAATTTGCATTACAATCGCCTTAGTAAGTATGATTACTTCTCAGTTAGAAAGATATGAAATGAACTTTCTGTTTGACTCATCAGCGCCCGAACTTCTGAATATGTAACGTTCAGAATTACGAGGGTTCGGCGGAGATGAGAGTTCAATAAGAATAAGAAAGATCGTTCAGGGCCCAAAATTACGAGCAGCAAAAAGGTATTCGCTCATAAAAACCCGGCTAGCTAGCTATCAAGCACATATTCGAAGTTTGGAAATTTGTCTTAGCAGCAATATACAGCAAAAATGTTAGGTACAATAGTAATAATAAGAAATATTGCGGTGTTTTTATATCGAATAGAGAATATCATAAAATTAAAGTAAAGCAATTTATTGTGTTTCGGAAAAAGGGTGTGGTTTTCGGAATTCACTAAATACGAGGCGACCATCTTCGTCCCCAGAACGGCAACGCATCCGTTTGCGAATTCAGGTAGGACTAAGGTACTGGCTGAAGTTGCATATGGATGTCCATGAGGTGCAGTGACCACTTAACACCAGGTGACCTGCATGCGCGTTTGCTACATTTAAAAAAATAACACTGCTTAAAATATTGTGCTTACAGAACAATCAAAGCTTTCTTTTAAAATATTGTTACTTTTCTCTTTATATTTCTCTATAATCTTTCTATAATACAAGATTTTGCTTATCTAATTTATTAATTACACTATATACTACCTACCTTTATTCCAGTAAAACTTTTAGCCACCCTTACGAGTACGTCTGAATTTACTTTCTTTGATAAGGTGGTCTCAGCTGGCTCCAGTCCAGTAACAAGTTAGTGTTAAATTAGGGCCGAGAAATCTTATACAGCCTTATTTTTCGCGCTAGACATTTTTTTATATAGAGTAATTATTTTAAGACGTTTGGTTTTAATTTATTAATAATATCAGAATACTCTCTTTATATTTTGTAGATACATATTTATGTAGTTTTGGATAATTATCTTAATACCACAATATACATATAAGAAGTTGAAATTAAAGTTTGTTTTATAAAAATGTCTCTAATATTTCCAAATTAAATTTCTGTACAAGAGTCTTGTTTTAGAAGACTGTAGCTCAATGTTCCTTACCTTTTACCTGAGACGACTGAAATCACATTGTAGGAAAACACTGAATCTCTTGAAACGGAAAAACATATACATATAAGCTTTGAATAAACATTTCGATCAAGGCCTCCAAGACCGGCAACGCATCGGCGACTCCTCTGGTGTTGCTCATGTCTATAGGCGACGGTAACCACTTACCATCACCTGGTCTGTCTGCCTGTTTGCTAGGTTTAAGTTATAAAAAAAAAAATTTCAGTAGCCAGCAAAATCTTCTGATAAGATAATTATGTACGTACATATATAAATCTGTTAGATCGAAATACTGACATCACACTTTTTGTTAAGCCGCCCGCAGTCTCTTCTATTTCAATAAGCAATACAACAAATTAAATAGATAATTAGAATAATATTTGTTTATTTATCAGCCAGCTATTTAGACTATGTTCGGATCATCTCTCAGGCATTCAAGATATTTCACGACGTGATTCTCTTAAAAATATTTGTCTCTTCGTAATAGGTACTTAATTTTTTATTAAATTTATAGACAAATAAAGATTTTTTATCTTTGTACTCGTATTTGTACTATTCAATGATTTTGTATGTAACAAATCATTGAACTGAAAAGGTGCTGTGACAACCTCTAAAATCGAAAGTTTGACATTGCCTAGCATTGAATAGATTAATAGAATTCCAATATTTGCGTGTATAATATATGCCAAATCCGGAGGAAATCAGATAACTATTATAATTTTATAATTATTAATGTGACATTGAAGAAACATTACATTAATAAGACTTTTGGTTGTTTGGTTGTTAAACTAATTAACTTTTTAGCACAGGGTATCCCTTTTTAAGTACCAGCAGTACAATATATTGTTAATTACAAGTAATATAAAATTGTACACAAACCATTGTAAACAGCTTATTGTAATAAATAAATCTTTATTATTATTATTTATTATAAGCTACGTAGGGAAAACAGACCGTGGAAGTAGTTTTAAGTATAGCAGTAAAAAGCATAAAATGCGTGTCTAGTTGATCGATCACTACAACGATTATATAGAGAAAATGAAAGAAATTGAAGACTGCAAGCAGAAAAACGTTTTAATGAACGTATTTTTTTTCAATAAAATAGCAAACGAGCATGCAGGCCTAGTGTTAAGTGGTCACTGCAACCCATGGACATCAAGTGGACAACTTCAGGCAGTACCTTAGTCTTAAAATCGCAAATAGATCCGTAACTACTTTTGAGTACTATGATGATTGCCTCGTATTTAGTGAACCGGCAACCATACCCTCCTAAACACGGTAAATTGATGTACTTTTGTGTTGCTTAATTTAAAAAAAACATGACAGAGAGTAGTATCAATACATAACATAAACGGCACATGTTTTTAAGTGTGTGTTCACACCCTCCAAACGCGACCTCAGACAGAACTGTGTTTATAAATCGAAAAGAAAATTTTGCCTCCAGGTCAGAAAAAACGGTTGAGTGAGCGTGTTGCAGAAACATAAAGGTTAATATTTATTTTCAAAAATGAATAATATCTATCCATATTCATGATTTCCACCACCTTATCGGTAGTTCAATGGGACTCTACATTTTTACATAACACTTTCGTCAAAGCAGCATAATTTATCTAACTTAGCATCTAGCCCAGACCATATTGTTGTAAAATTTTGGCGATGCTGTAACCAAAACAAAAATGGATAGCGGGGCTATGACGGAATATGACGACATATGCACCACGTAAAGCTAGAAACAAAATATCCTATGACGAGTCAGGAATCATGATAGGTGCAACACTTCTGTTGCCTGAACTTTAAAACAGGCTTCATGGTTTGTTATAAATCGGGTATCCATTAAATGCCAGTAATTATATATTTCAAAATATTTCATATCGTAATGTAAATAAAAAAGGTGAACGAGCTATTAGAGTTCTTTACATGTCATTCTCTGAAATGATTACCCACTTTCGAGTCTTGGCAACGCGTTTTAGTTGTCACACTTTCAAATTAGACACTAAGGAGTTTCTAGTAAAACTTTTCGTCCCATATCACTGCTAAAAGACCTGGTACATGTTATCAGAATTTAATCAAAATATTATACAAAGTTACTAATTAATTGGGCTGTTAGTTATAACGGTAACAACAGCCCAACATCCTAGCAACCAAATTCAATATGGGTACCGACGGTATGTTTCTAGCTTGTTGCATGGCTTTAGCGCTCGGACGATATGGCATGTGCGGTTCCGTTGACATGCAAAACGCGTAATGCCATTGTTTATCGTTGGAATCTTCTAGAATGTGACGCGGTAACTGGTAGTCAGGTAGGATTTGTAATTCAGCGGTTTTCACCCTCTTTCAGAAACACAATTCTAATTGCTTTACGGTAGATATGGGTGTGACGATGGTCCTTCCCGCGCGGCAGCCTACCACCTACCATTATTTTTTCTTATAAAAATAAATACGTTTCTATCTTGCCTTGTTCTTTGATACGGAACTCTTGAAATTCGAGTTCGAAGCTCCTATTGACCTGGTTTTTAATGTCATACACAGCGTATAGTCAATAAACAATGTTCATAAACACATTATACAAACGAGAAGTAATACGTCAGAGGCATATCAATGTGCAAGATCAGTTTGAACTTTGTTATAGGTTCTTTATATGAATACCAGAACCTTCACTTAATTATATGTATTTATTCAGAATAAAACACACCACTTTTACGGTCAATAGGCTTTGTCAACAAACAATGCGTTTGGGGCAAATTAGTTTGGTTAAATATTATTGTAAAGAAATATGAAATGTATTTACTTACTTAACATATGTATAACAAAACATCAAACTGTCTAACCCGTGTGGTGTAGTGATTACCATGCCAGTCCTCAATTCGAAGGAACCCTGTGATCGAATCAAAGCGGGTACAAATTTAAATGATGAATTTAGATTTCTGTCCACGATATGAGAGTTAGTATAATTGTTTATTATGATTGAACAAAAAGTTCTGAGAAAAATAATGGCATATGTATATCAAGTCAACGGGAATTGGGAATGATATGGTGCTTTACCTGAGTCCGATGACTAAGGTCGGCTAGTGATAAATAAAATATTGACTTGAGCATGATTTTCTCGTACCGTAATAGCAACAGATGATACAAACAGGAAGCGGGTTAGAGACAACACTTTGCATGTGAATGTGGTTTGTCATTGCAATGTGGATTCTCCGTATAATTATTTGTATCAATAAGTGCTTTTTATTTTTAAATAGTAAACGAATAATATTTAACTTAGTGTTATAAAGTGTACCTATAAATCTAATATATACATACTTTATAACGTAGGTGAGACATAACATAATGATGAGACACTTGTGTGTGTGTGTACTCGCGTGGGTGCGTGCGTGTATGATTACGTGTGCGTAAATGTGTGCGCATGTATATGTGTGCGTGTGTTTTGTGTGTGTATATAGTCTGTATAAATATATACATAAATATCTTGTGTATCATCTGTGGTATCAGTTAATTTTGGAAAAGATGTCTTTTGCCCAAATTAGTTTTGGAAACCCTGGTGTAGATAAAAAAGTATGTTTTCCTTGAATAAGTACAAGTGCTGGCATGACGACGTTGATTCAGTAGGTCGTGTTTTTTTATAGTAAAAATTAGCCAACGAGTTTTTTTTTATGTAAAAGGACTGGCAAACAGACATACGGGCCACCTGATGGTAAGTGGTCACCGTCGCCTATGAACATCTGCAACACCAGAGTATGCAGCCCACCTTATGTTAAATTTTAATAGTCGCCGCAGCCCGATAACCATCCATACCCAACCTCAGGCAGTATTGTCGTCCTATCTGAGATTCTAAATAGATGCATTCCTGAGGATTAAATCGCCTCTTATGTGCTCCGCGGTGGCATATGATAGCCGTAATGTATTTTTGTTTTGAATTCACGCCAATTAAACTGCGTGCAAAAAGGGTATTCTTTATAACCGTTGCAAAGCGATTAGTCGACTAGCGCTAATATTCAGAACACAAGGTTACATACTAACATAAATGCTTTAGAGGTCATAAAAATCGTAAAGATTTTTAGCTAAGAACCAAAGTTCGCATATACACAGTATACATTATACATACATAATTTTAAAGTCCCTACTGTGTATTCATGCAGCATTTTAGCGCTCTTCTATTGATCTCTCACGAGGTAAAGGACAGCTCAGGCCATTCACACACTAAGTGTGAGTACTTACTATATATATTTTTATTTTTGTTTTTTGTATATGCTGTCGTACCCTTTAAACTGGAGACCGCGATAGCCTTGTACTACTTTTGAATATAAATATTGGCAATGAAATTACTAGTGCTGTATTGAATTCACAATCTAATTTTATCTTCCATAAATATATTATGTAAGACTAGCGACCCGCCCCGGCTTCGCCCGGGTGCAATTTAAAAATTTGAATAAGGATTAATACTGAATATTGGAATGACAGTGGCGCCATCTGTCTTGACTAAATTGACATGTATCGTTATATTACGACCAAAATTACATAAAATCATTACAAATTGTAGCTTACACTTTCTATTAAATTAAAACTATTACATGATATAAAGAAATAGCCTGGCAGATTTACAATTGTCAATCTTGACAGCAGAATTTGGAACGAGATCGATTATTAATTTTGGCTCTTAGTCCTCTAAAGTAGCAAAGTACCTTAGTCTAGATTGAATATGGATGTCTGAGTTGCAGAAACCACTTAACACCTTGCTCATTTTCTAGCTTTATCTAATTAAAAAAAATAACACAAACTCCACACGGCACTTAAACTCTATATTTTGCCAAAAAATTAATTCCGAATTACTTAACATACAAATTTTATTGCTTAGGCCGGAGGATGGAAAATTTTAACAGCTTCGGTAAGAATAAGGAAGCGTAAGCGAGTTATTCAGTATGCCATATAACTCTACCAGAATATGTAATTGGCTTATTTTCTCGCATGTTGGGACATTAATCTAAGTTGTTATGAACAACAGTCTAGATATATGTTTAACGGCTCAAGGGAATGAGATATTTGGATTTTATCAAGACAAATAAAAACATATCATAAAAATCTAGCATCGCAATATAATTATAGTTACCGAGTGTTCCCAATTTGAACTAATATCAGATAACTTAGTTATTTTAGACTGGCCACGTGGTCTAGTGGTTAGCGAACCTGACTGCTAAACGGGAGGTCGTGGGTTCGATCCCCACCCTGGACAAATGTTTGTGTGATGAGCACGAATATTTGTTCTGTGTCTGAGTGTATTGTTATCCATTTAAGTATGTATTTACAAAAAAAAATATTTAAGTATGTTTATCAGTTGTCTGGTTACCATAGCACAGGCCTAGTTGCCTAATTTGGGATCAGATGACCGTGT
>DWNH01002103.1:0-10294 GCA_018249895.1 Tiana niger | reverse complement strand
AAAACTAAAACATCAAACGCAAGTCGCAATGCAAGTCGAAACATGTCCGGTCTATTGCTTCGGCGAGCGTGACATAAACTATCGTTTCAAGGTCGCACGCGCCGACATAGATGGCGTAAGAAAATAAAGATCCGAATCCGGCACATCACTAGAACGTATGTAATTGAATGTTTAAACGTTTCCGTCCGCTTTGAGACACTTGACGCTATGACACTTATCAAGGACAGATATCAATATAATAATAAAAAAATTCTCATTGTTTTGATCAAGATCATCAAGATCAAAGGTCTATTAAATTTCCGCAACGTTTTTTATGTTTGGATGTTAGATGTTTGAAAGTTTTTTACAATCGTGCAAAGATGACTAGACCGAATGTACAGGACAAGAGCGACATTATCATAAGTGTAGCGAATGTGGCGAATTGCTTAAGACGATCTTAAAAGATCGCTAAAGCGTATTTCTTTTTTTAACAAGGAATTTAATCACAGTGCGGTGTTCCAAATTGCGAGAATTTCCAATTTCCGTTGACACAGTGTTGTTGCTTGGGCCAGAAATGAAATGTTAATGAACCAAATTAAAAAGGGGTATTATTGATACTAATAATTAGTCGCGCAATTAGTAACATAAGTAACCAGTTGAGTCATCGCTGTGTACTTTAGGCCGCGAACTTATCAGGTGCCCCTCGTATATAGACTAATCCTAATCTAAATAGAATTTAAACATTACCTACTCGTATTTTTTGACAAGGGTATGTTAATTTGAACAAAAGCAATAGTATACATTTTAATGACCGAGGACATTTCTGTCTGTTCTAGGCGAGTCTTCGCAAACCGTGGCTAGGCGTAACGCCAAGATAATCGTTGCATATACGACCGCGTACCCCTTTAGACAGCCGGCGGAGTCCAACTTAATGTGCGTGTACTGCTTTGAGAGTTACACTGACCCGTCGGAATTCAGAAAACACATGGAGGAGAAGCATGTGAAGTTTCAGCTTCAGTCGGCATTTATGCATGCTATGAACTGCTTTCTGAAAGTTGATCTCACAGAGATGCGGTGTCGGATTTGCAAACAGGGTTTAGACGGACTCTCCGAAGCGGCCAGTCACTTGAACGATTGCCACATTAAAATCACGAGACAGAAGATTGACTTTGAACATCCAATCGGATTGCAGCCGTACAAGTTCTGCGGGACTAAAATATCGTGCGTCATTTGCGACAAACACTTTCCGAGCATTCGATTGCTCAGTCGTCATATGTCGACGCATTACCTGAAATTTACGTGCGAGGAGTGTGGCAAGTCGTATGCCAGCAAGGAGTCCCTACAACACCATGTCCGAACGAGGCATGTTCCGGGAAAGCATATATGTCGCCGGTGTAGAAAAGGTTTCTCATCCTTGGAGGAGAGAAGACTACACATGGAATCTACAGAGAACTGCTGGCCGTACAACTGTTACGAGTGCTGCAAACGGTTTCTCAGATACCCGGAAAAGCTTAAGCATCAAATGGAAGTGCACGGGCAAGAGAAAAAGGATCATCAGTGCTTGGAGTGCGGCAAGGTGTTCAAGTGCAGCAAGTCATTAGGACAGCACTTTGCTAAGGAACACGCGGGGGAGAGTTATGTGTGCTCGTATTGTGGACGGGATTACGCTTCAAGCAGAAACTTGAGCCGTCATATCGCTGGTGTACACAATAAAGAAAAGAACTAAGTGCACTTTTCCCTTCAGTCGTGAAATTAGATGTATTGAATCAGTGTGTTGCGTTAATCCGATTAAAAAGACTGCGAATATTCTGAATCTCTACAACTTCAAGAGTTGAGACTTAGCATTGCTATTGTGTGACCTTACTCCTTGCGTCCTTGTCATCATCTTCTAAATTCGTCAATTAATGTTTTGACTAGAATTTACATCATTTTCGCATCTTTGTACGCTGGTAAATAACCAAGCTGATTGAGGACGTTTCTATCTGTTTTAGGCGAGACTTCGCAATCCATCGTTAGGTGTAACACCAAGACGGCCTATTTAGACTGTCGGAGTCTAAGATTATGTGCTTGTTTTGTTCAGAGAGCTACCCATACCCGTTCGTGTTCAGGAAACATATGGACGAGGAACATACCGCGTTTAATCTGTCGGTTGCGTTCACGTACTCCTTCGGCAGTTATGTTAAAGTCGATATCACGGATTTGCGATGTCGGATTTGAAGGCAGAGCTGTGACGGAATTCCCGACGTTCGGAAACACTTGACAGAGGCCTATAAGCATAAATCGGACTTGAGCAGCACATTCGGGTTGCAACGGTTCAAATTCAAAGATGGAAGGTTCTGCTGCGGCATTTGCGATAATCGTTTCGCTTGCTTGCGTACCCTCAACAGCCCACTTTGAGTTCTACACATGCGATGAATGTGGCAAATCATATCAGATTTAATTGTTAACTCTAGACTTATAATAAACTTCGTTATAAATTAAATTTAGTCAGTAGACAACGGTGTAACTATAGACATTTTTTATTTAAACTGGCTGTTGTGTCCCAACTGTACAAAATTGATTTCAAACATTTGCTTGACTGGACTTTTTATTTTGTGTAACGAAACTTGTTATATAGTTCCCAATTTTTATGTCCAACTTAATCAAGAACTATTTTATGTTTCCTAAAAGTATAAATTAAATAACTACATGGAATAAACTAGATACATTTTATTAATGTTTTATTTGTTGCTAAAAATACACCTGTATTTTAATGCCAGACACAAAGAAAAAGAATGTAAGTTTCACATTTGTGTAAATGCGGTTGTCTGTGGGGTTGCAGTTTCCAAAAAAGTGAAACGATATTAAATTAGTTTTTTTTTTCGTTTGAACGGGGATTTCTAGGTGTAATTCGCGAAATTTTAACTTACTAAGAATAAAACTGAATTAGGTGATCCTGAAATTCAATCAAGTGATTAAATATTCATTTATTGTAGTCTGTACGTGCTAAAAACTAAATGAGCTTTCTTAACCCGAAAAAAATAATCTAGAGTGTTACCTTCGCACTCGACCAATAAACAACGTCTATCAAATGTCTCGACAGCGTCGTAAGTGAAGGTATTTTTCTTTTTCTAGAAACGCGACCCGTCAGTCTCAAAATGAAAGCAAAAATGAACGCCGAGCTAGTGTTGAGGTATTCGACAGCGTACCCGTTCAGACTGCGCGGGAATTTGATGCGTTGTGTCTACTGCTGTGACGAGTACCAGGATCCGGCGGACTACCGTCAGCATATGGAGGACGTCCACAGAACGTTTACGGTGTCAACAGCTTTCTCTCATTGCGCCAAATCCCTGGAGTACATCAAAGTGGACTGTACTGATCTCCGGTGTCGCGTGTGCGGCGTGCCCTGCGACAGTCTAGAGGAGATAGCGCGTCATATTCGCGACATTCACGATAGCAAAGATATTGACACCAACCACGAGATCGGCATGCAACCGTATAGAATCGACAGCGATAAGTGGGTCTGTTTTCTTTGCGGCAAGAAATGTCCTTCGATCAATAAACTCTGCAGACACACCACGTCGCACTATCAAAAGTATACTTGCGACGTTTGTGGGCGCAACTACTTATCAAAGGAGGCCCTTGTCTATCACGTGAGATGCAGTCACACAGGCAACCACGTGTGTAGAAAGTGTTGGCGGGAGTTCTCGTCTGTTAGTGAAAAAAGGGAGCATACAAAAATCTCGAAAGCGTGTTGGTCTTTCTGTTGCGTGGTATGCGGGGAGAGATTCATGTCTTGGGAACAGAAACAGAAGCACCTAGTTGAGGCTCATGGTCGTCCGAAAAGAACCTACTCCTGTCCAGACTGCAGCGAGATCTTTGAGTCGAGAAAGCTGTTTTATTTGCACTTCACAGTAAAACACACCGACGATGTGTTCGTTTGCGCGTGTTGTGGACTTAAGTTTGCAAACCAGGGGACTTTAGATGAGCATCTCTTGGTACATTCGAATGAGAAGAAGTTTCAGTGTAAGGTTTGCTCAAAATCGTTTACGAGGAAGAAAACACTCACGCAACATATGTGGATCCATAGCGAGACAAAGAGGTTTCAATGTCTCATTTGTGAGAAACAGTTCGCGCAGAAAGTCAGTTTGAAAGGGCATATGAAGACCCATCATCCGGACGTTTCGATTGATTTTTAGATCTATAATAGTTCCTTTGTATAAAACAGAACTACAGCCAAAACAACTATACGCAGAACTGAGCTAGGATCCTCTCTCACAGCATGAACACGGTTGGGCTGCCGCAGCACAACTGACGATTTATAAACACTTCGACAACATTTAACTACTGTTATCCATTGGAGACAAACGTAACGAACCAACTAACATGCCCGTAGATACAGGAAAGCATCTTACTGGTGACGTAAATGAATCATGAGTTATGATTCATAATTACAGATTTTAAAATTTATGAATTTGTGGACGGCTGCTTATCAGTTAACAAGCTTTTATATTAGTACCATGTTCCAATTTGTTGTTACATATCGTTATTTGATAAATAAAGTTTAAATTTTAATTTTATGTTTAATTGTTATCACCTATAAGTAGCAAAGTATGATATTAAAGAATAGCATTATTTGCTATATAATACACGTAACACGTAAATACACGTAAATTCTTCAAAATGATTAAAAAGCGGAAATAATGTAACTGTCAATTTTGCTTTTTTAGCACATATCGTTCGATTTCAGCTGGAGTACTAGGAAAAATTTTATGCGAAAAACGTTACATACCGCTGCTGTTTTAGTACATTAGTAGAATAACAGTAGATTTAGGTTATGCGTTTGATTAGGTTCGAAATGGTTGCGAAATTGACCAATTTCTTTTTTGTTTTTAGGGTCAAGATTGGAAATACGCGGACGTAATCAGAGTCAGACTGAGAGAAAGAAAATAATTCTCGTATGCCAGACGCCTCAACGGCGCAACGCGGAACTAGTTTTAAGAAATTCAACTGCTTATCCCTTTAAAACTAGGTTTAGTCAAATACTCTGTGCGTACTGCCACGAGGAGTACGATGTATTGGCTGATTTAAGATATCACATGAAAAGCGAACATCAGAATTCAGATTTCAAAAACGTTTTCTATAGAGCTAAAGATAATTTGATTAAGATAGACATAACTGATTTAAGATGTAAACTTTGTGAGTTAGAAGTTCAGGACATAGATAGTTTTATGCATCATTTGTCCCGCGAGCATAAGAAGCCGGTTAAATTCAACGAACGGTTCGGTGTGTTGCCATACAAACAAAATGCTTTGAACCATTGGGTGTGCGTGTATTGTCAAAAAGTATTCGAAGAGTTCATTCAATTTAAGAGGCATATAGGTACACATTTTATGAATTATAGCTGCGATAAATGCGGAACGATGTTCGTATCTGATCACGCGTTGCGTGACCACCATCGTCAGGTTAAATGTTTCCGTTCGGCTTACAAAGCTCGTAACGGGCGAGTCCTTAAACCTAGAAGCAATGCTGAAATAATTCTTCAATGCTCCACAGCATGTCCCTTTAGGACGTGGAAGAACAATTTCAACTGCGTCTTCTGCAGAGTTCAATCCAGCGATCCGGATGGACTAAGAAGTCACATGGCCAGTAGACATGAAAATTATAACGTACAAGCGGCTTTCTACAAGAAGCTGGGGAAGGAGTTTCTCAAAATCGACATCACTGACCTACAGTGCAAGCTCTGTTTCATGCCCATCGAGAATTTTGAGACACTCACCCATCATTTGAAGAACGATCATCAGCAGCCGATTAACTTGGACGCTCAGTTAGGCGTTTTACCGTTTAGGTTGAACGATGGATCCATATGGAAATGTACGATGTGTACGAACGAGTTCAAAGATTTTGTCTCGCTCAATAAGCACACGTCGGAACATTTTCAGAACTACGTCTGTGATACTTGCGGTGAAGGATTCATCACTGAATCGGCGATGATCGCTCATACAAAAGTGCCGCATGAAAATAAATACAATTGTAGCCGATGCGTCGCAACCTTCTCGTCTCTAGATGAAAGGAATTTGCATGTTAAGACACAGCACACGTCCACTCCGTACATGTGCGTGTACTGTAAAGATAAGCCACGCTTTGCTAACTGGGAGCTGCGGAAAAAGCATCTTATGGAATTTCATAATTATAAAACTGGTGCTGATAAGTATGAATGTTCAACTTGTCAAAAATCCTTTAAGACACGATCGGGAAAGTACAATCATATGGCACGGACTCATAGGATGAAGAAAGATACGGAATTAAACTATCCATGCAACAGCTGCCCGAGAGCGTTCACAACTAAATTGTTTTTGGATAAGCATATTGCCAAGAAACATTTTGATATATGATTTGTTGAGACACGTCCGCTGTTTGCTGCAGCTTAAGAACATTCCATTGTTTGAATGATATTATTATAAATGTAAATATCACTACGGGTGTATATTAGAGTGCTATATTTATAAATATGTAATTCCAGAATGGAGTAGGGGGAAAAATATCAGTTATGAAATAGAAATTTATTAGTTATGTAAATGTTTTACCAATCAATAGCTTTTTAACAACTATAGAAGATGTTTTATGCGTGGGTTATGTAAAATTAAGAACAGAATGTTCTAGATCGAAATAATGATGTGGTTCTTTTCTTTTTTTAGGGTCCAGAAGGGATATTGACGGGCTAAATGAGAAAGAAAGTAAACCAAAAAAGAGACTGTTCGAAAGGTCGGTTAACCAGAATCCCCAACGTCAAAATGCTGTAATGATTTTAAAATACTCAACCGCCTATCCTTTTAAGACCCGATTTAACCGAATCGTTTGCTCTTACTGCCATGATGAGTTTGAACCAATGGCAGCACTAAGGAACCACATTAAAGCGGAACATTCAAACGCTGATTTCAATAGTGCATTTTACAAAGTTGTTGATGATTTAAAGATTGATATAACAGAATTCAAATGCAACCTCTGCTCGTCGAATATGTCTAGTGTTGATGAGTTTATGACTCATATATCGCGCGATCACGGCAAATCTGTGAATTTTGAAGTACCTTTCGGTGTATTGCCATATCGTCAGGGTTCGACGGGGCTGTGGATGTGTCTAGAATGTGACAAAACTTTCTCTGAATTTTCACAAATCAATGGACATTTGAGGAGTCATGTGAAAATATTCACGTGCGATAAATGTGGTGCAACTTTCCTGTCAGAGCATGGTTTGAAGCAGCACGAACGAAATTTTAAGTGTTACAAAGCCACCTATAAGCCTAGGTTCGGGAAGGCTCTGAAACACCGAAGTAACACAGAAATCATCCTTCAATGTTCGACGGCTTGTCCGTTCAGAACTTGGGGGCAGAACTTCAACTGCGTGTTCTGCCGTGTTCAGTCGAACGATCCGAACGGTCTGCGCACCCACATGGCGTCGAGGCACGCAAATTTCGACATTCAACTCGTTTTCAGCCGAAAGCTGCGCAAGGAATTCCTCAAGGTCGATATCACCGACCTCCAGTGCAAGCTATGTTTCATGCACATCGACACGCTTGACGATTTGATGGCGCATCTGAAAAACGATCACAAGCAGCCAATCAACGCTGACGTGCAACCTGGGGTGCTACCGTTCAAGTTGAACGATGGATCGTGTTGGAAGTGTGCGATTTGTAAGATTCAGTTCTCGGACTTTATCTCGCTTAAGAAGCATACAGCGGAACACTTTCAGAACTACGTCTGCGATACTTGCGGCGAGGGTTTTATCACTGAGTCAGCCCTAATCGCTCACACGAAGGTCCCGCACGACAACAAATACAACTGCAGCCGTTGTGTCGCCACTTTCTCCACTCTAGAAGAGAGGAACATTCATATTAAGACTCAACACACGACGTTGCCCTACATGTGCGTTTATTGCAAAGAGAAACC
Source organism: Tiana niger (assembly GCA_018249895.1). Taxonomy (NCBI): domain Eukaryota; kingdom Metazoa; phylum Arthropoda; class Insecta; order Lepidoptera; family Hesperiidae; genus Tiana; species Tiana niger. Next base: position 2,389 of record DWNH01002103.1, on the reverse strand, counting down.
GCGTTTCGCTACCTGGGAGCTGAGGAAGCGTCACTTGATGGAGTTTCACAATTACAAGCCTGGAGCAGAGATGTATGAGTGTACCACGTGTCACATGACGTTCAAGACAAGGTCGCAGAAGTATCATCATAATGTTAAGGCCCACAGGACCAAGAAGGAGACTGACTATGGTTATCCGTGTGGGCATTGCTCTAGAGCGTTCGCTTCAAAACTCTCATTAGACAAGCACATTGCCAAGAAACATTTCCATATTTGATATTATGTTTAGGTTACTGTTTGTAAATATGGAATCGTGATGACATTAGTGCAGTCTGGTATAAGATATGTTTGTGGTATATTGTATTGATGTGACTTTTTGTGTTAAAGACTGATAAACAGATATACGGATCAGCTGATGATCAGTGGTCAATGTCACTAATGAACAAATTAAAAAATACATATATCTTAGGACAACTCACACACGGCCACCGGATCCTAAACTAGGCAGAGCCTGTGCTACGGTAACCAGGCTACTGGTAAACATACATAAATATTTTTAAATACACAACCGTTATAAACTCCGTTGACAATAACTATATTCTGGAAATTATTATTGACTATTTTTTTTTTGCGTTTTACGCGATCTGTAGATCGATCTGCTATATATTATCACGCAACGGATTGGTTATTGGCACGCTTTTACCATACAAATTGATTGAATTGTCAATCTTGACAGAAAAATTTGATCGAGATCGAATATTAATTTCGGCCGCTAGTCCTTAGGAGAGCAAGATATAAGTATGATCTCAGATAGGATTTTGGCATTATTTAAATTCAGTTGTCTATATTTTTTAGAAATTTTATGTCGAATTTCGTTTTTTGTAATTTCAAAAATTGGTAGGGATAGCTGATACGATGAGTATTGAAAGTGGATCGTATTTATTGCTCGTTTTCTTATTTTACTGCGATCCCTCGCAGTACAAAATTAGCAATGTACAGAAGTAAATTTGAACACGTTTTTTGGCCAGAAGCGCCCTCAATAGAAGGAGAATTATAGTGGATCGTATTCATTGCTGGTTTTCTTATCCAAATGCGACTTCTCACAGTACGGGATTGTCAATGTATGGAAATAAATTCGAATTATTTTTTCGACTAGTAGCACACTACTACCGAGAGAAGTGAAACGGATAGTATCCATTGCTATTTTTATAATCAAAAGCGATCTTTCGTAATACAATAACATTGGCAATGTATGGCGTTTATCTAAACTGTCGAAACTAGTACTAGACAGATGGCCTGACAATCATTTTCTACTAGTTTACTATAAAAAGGATCTACAACGAATTTATTTAACAAAAGACGGATCCCTCATGAATTGTGCAAGATTAAAACTGAATTTTCGTAAAATCGTCTAATGTTTTTTATAGTTTTATTTTTATTTATTTAAACTTGTATACGAATATAAGAATGTTAAAATAATAATATTTAAATACTCCACTATTATTTTCACATGCCAAGTATACTTTATTATTATTAGTAGACCATATTTTATAAGTAAAATCAAATCTCGTATTTAAGTACTCAATACAAACTTAATTTTTTACAATTTTTACTTTTTATTTTATTTCATTGTATCTGGTGACTTAAAGTCAAGTCAGTCAATAAAATATCAAATTATTATTTACAGAAACTAAAATATTTTAATTTACACAAGTGCAATTAAATATAATTTACGACTTTTTAAGGTCAACTGTTCGAAAACAAAAATAAACAATGAAATTATCTTTGCCAATATAACTTTACAATTTTAGTTTGACATGACTTTTCGAACGAATCTGTTCCGCATATGGACTATCTGTCATGAGTTGACATTATAAATTGAGTAGAAATCTCACGTTGTAATGTGTAATCCTAACTTAGTTAATTGTTAGTTACTAAGTTACTGTACGCTTACTATGTATTATGTTTAATAAATATAGATTTAAATCGAGAGATCTGTTTTTGTTACTATTCTTTTAACCCGGTGATTGGAACGTTAAACGCTTGAACGTACGTTATCGATTTTATAAGTTACTAGTGACCCGCCCCGGCTTCGCCCGGGTGCAATTAAAAAATTTGGATAAGGATTTATACTGAATTTTTCATGACAATCGGTTGAACGGGGCAGAAGTTGCTACTCTGCAGCGCCACTTGGTGGCGAGTTACATCTATGAACATGTCATATTCGTTTCCTCTGTGTAAAAATACATGGTCATACTTATTTTCATGATATTCGGTTGAACGGAGCAGAAGTTGCTACTCTGCAGCGCCACCTGGTGGCGAGTGGCATCAATGAGCATATCATGTTCGTTTCCTCTGTATTAAAATACATGGTCATACTGATTTTCATGATAATCGGTTGAACGGGGCA
>DWNH01002102.1:0-10294 GCA_018249895.1 Tiana niger | reverse complement strand
TATTTTGTTTTTACAACCATTTGTGTGTTGCACGTGTTTTATAGGGGTGCCTAATACTTTTGGCCAAGGCTGTATTTCTAACTTAATCTAGGTCAATCCCACATTAGGACCATGCCGTACCAAATATTATAACATTTTTTATTTCTAAAAAGAGGACGTGACTTTCTTTTTAAGCAAAAAAAAACATTTTGAATTTAACTCAACTTCAAATCCAAAAGACCTGAATCCACAAAAAAACTTTTAAAAGCTTTCAAAAATGTCTTTAAAATGTTATTTCCAACGAGTCACGTGCGAAATAATCCCCGTAACGGATACAATAATAACATAAATAAATATAATAATACCGAGCTTTTGTACCAAAACAAGTTCCATTTACGAGCGAAGGAATCTAAACTGCCCATAACAGGCCGGGACAGGCCGGGACAGGCCGGGACGGCGTATAACCGACACCTCGGCTCATCGGCTAACGATATAAACGCACCGCGAGCGGATAACAACACATTTGTATATTATTATAAGCCGTGCTTTTTCTGGTAGAGGTGGAGAAGTGCCACGGCCACTCCCAATTCTACCGTAAAGCTATTATTGTGTTTCGGAGAGAGGGTGTGGATGCCGGAGTTTACTAAATACGAGGCGACCATCTTAGTCCTCAGAAGTAGCAACGCATCTACATATTTGCGATCTCAGGTACTGCCTGAAGTTGCAGTGACCACTGAACACCAGGTGGCCTGCACGCTCATTGGCTACTTTTATTCAATAAAAATAATAAAAATCGTTACGATGGGGCATGTTCGTGTCTACTCGTATATAGGCACAAGCTCAAATCTCCTGAGCCTAGCTGAGCTCAGCGTCGCACTGCGACAGTGCTCGCTCCGAGCTCAAATAAGATCGCAACGTTAGGGTCAAATTGCGGTCCGTGACACCGCTCAGTTGAACTGCGGTTAAGTAGCGGTTAAGGGGACTGAGATTTGTTAGTACACCGTTTGGTCTCTTTTATTTAGAAGGAAGCAGCAAGCAGCGTGCAAGCCATCTGGAGTTGGCCATTGGACTCTGCAACCTAAACACCAACTTATAATTTTTTAGTACTTAAATGATTGCAGGTTAATTATTTAGTTTAAGAAGACCTACATGGTACCTACAAGCTTTGCAAATTTATATATCTCCTCTTGTTGACATTTGACAAACAGTGCGATTTTACATGCCATACCAATTCTCCCTTCGAAGTGGGTTCGATTTCGGACGGGCCATGAGTTGAAATGATAAATTTATTTCTGTTTACGGTCTAGATGTTAGTGCAATTCTCTTTCTGCGTGTACATGGTACCCCCGACACAAAGAGGAACTTAGTGTGAGTTAACGAACGGGAGGAGTTAATAATTTATCAATGTGAAATAAATGTTATGATTCGTCTTTTGCTAATAATATGTTTCGTAATAATGTTTTTATACGATAAAAATAAATTTTGTCAAAAAACGGTTCTTACAATAAGAGTAATAACAGTACTAACATTTTTGATTAATTTTACTTTGTTATTCTTAAAAGTCCATATACTGAGACCTGCATCGCACTGTTCTGTTGTAACAACAACAGTAAGTTTTAAAGATTTTTATTCTCATAAGACTTACAGAAACTCACTAACTGAGAACACCATAATAATTAATTATATTACAATTTTTTTTATAACAGCGAGCTTAAATAAAATTTTAATTAACAAATAAGTTTCAAGTAACTTAATCATCGAAATGACCATGACCACCGCTCACTTCAACCGCCGATCAGCGCAGCCGCCCGCCCCGCTGGGCCGCCGGGCCCACGCTTTACGGCTCCTCCTCGACCCTCTCAGGATGTCATTCAGCGAACGAGCGTCATAATAAACGCAATATAGCCTTTAGTACTATTGTATTACCGGTCATTATTGTAAACTTATTGTATCTATATAAGTTATAGTTTGTCCGTATGATTTGTCGTCGCATTTCAAGAGGCTTTTTGCCTAAGAGTGGCGCAGTGGCCGCAGTGCCCACCCAGGCGTCTCCTGCGAATAGCGTCGTGCTTCGGAAATGTTGTTGAACAGCTGATCGCGGGTGTCTCTGTTACGAAACCGTTAATTACGTTCCTGACACTGGTCGTTTGTTCAGTTATCATGAATTTGCTAAGTCGATTTTGATTGAACTTACAGAATGTCACAATGATTGGGCCGCATTTATGTAATTAGATATTTAAAAATATTTCAGTATGTCAGTAAAATTATTTCTGTGTGTACCTACATGTGAATAACATTAAGTGTGTAACTCACAAATGGCCATCTAGTTCCGTGGAAAAAAATTAAGAAGCGGTTATGTTCTATTATAGTAGTTTTTATACGCAGCTATTGCTTGGATACGGACATGTATGGGTTGCAGAGACCACTTAGCACCAGGGAGTCGGCACGCTCGCACGCTACTTCTTTCCTACGAAAACAATATAGCCGCACACACGTACAACAACAGATAATAATAGTTCTAGTCCTATATCCGAAGTCCTATGTCTTGTCTTGTCCATAGAACAAGACGGTCGCCGAATGTTCCGTGCTGGCGCACAATGATTGCTTAGCGCACAACAGATACCGGATAGCACCTTTCAGGAGGTCATCTGTAGCTTACTGAGTTGTTCAGATGACCTCCTGCTGTCAAAATATTTACATTTTCATAAAAGCAAAAAGCCTTCGCCAGGCATACACTTACGGAATTAAACCGACCCTCAACAGCCATCATTAACAAATCAGCGATCGCTCCCAATTACGACCGATTCCCGGAACAGAGTACTTGAAATTTCGATAAAAAAAAATATTTTTTAGAGAAATCAGTTTCGAAAACCGTCTGGCAGTCGATGCCTCGAACGATAAGTTACAACTTGGAGTTTGAAACTACATACGCACATTAACGCCGCGGCCTCGGGGCGGAACAAATAAAAAATCAAAAATAAAAATGAAAAAACAAGTCTCGGAACACAGGTACACATGCATACATGCATACATGCGCGCAAGAATGATGCGGCTGACGCTCTGCCCGGAGCGTCCGCATAACAGCGCCGCTTTATATGATTCATTTCATTTATTTCAACTGATATTTTTCAGTTCAAAGATCTTTTGAATACACATAACACAGCGATTTAATTTTATATAAATTAGGAGTTTCATTGCCACTTTTTAATTATTAACTAATTAAAAAATAATTTACATATGGCTAATAAACTGTGTGTATACCGCGACACTGAACACACTTCAATGATTATCGTATTGTTTTTTATTAGAATGAATGTATGTATGTATAAAATGTATAATACTGTGTCCTAACTATTCGCGCACTTCCCACAGCAAATTGTCACGTGTCATTTTTGTAAAAATTAAATATAATAATGCACATTTAGTGTGGTACATGACACTTACATGGCAAATAAATATATCTGGACAACTCACAAAGTGCCCAACACATTTGATCCCAAACTAATTGGAGCCTATGCTGTGGTAGTCTAGCAACTGATAAACATACATAAATGTTTTCAATTACATATTTATACAGGTAACAGCTCACTCAGACACAGAACTATTATATCGCATTGGTTGGTAGTACCCAGCTGCCTGGTTTTTGTTAATTAAACAGAAAATAATAAACATGACATCCGCTGTTGCTGACGCTCCGCGCTATCTCGGTAGAGAATTTTTGGAATAGCGGCGGTCAGCGATGCTATCGGGCACACGGGTTCGATTGCCGGCGTATGGCTCTATCGCCATCGCTACGGGTAGTGGACTCAAAGACGCAATATATTTTCCAAATTGATTCTCACTGAAGTGATTTTGTAAGACGAGGCATGAATTTAAAGAGGTTTCGATTCGAGGAAGTTTGAAGGCTTATTACAAGCCTAAGTGAAGGCTGAACTCGACTACAGTACCCTCGCCACGCCTGTTTCTACTATACTTTGAAGCAATAGAGTTTCAAAGGAAAGCAACGCATCAATGCAAAAAAAATCTCTATACAATTTTTTTCGGTTAGAACTTATGTTCTTTGCCTGCTTAGCTTAAGTAGCAAACATCCGAAACACAATAACGTTTGACACGGTGGAATTGGGCGTGGCGCTGGTCCCTTTGTCGAATGATTAGTGACCCTAACTATTAAGTTGGAGGTCGTAGGTTCGATCCCGAGAAGAAATGTTTGCGAGATGAGCACAAATAGTTGTTTTATCTTTGGGTGTAAAGTAGATATGTAAGTATATAAAAATGTTTATATATGTTTTTTTATTGACTAAAACGCAGGCCACCTAATGTTAAATGGTCACTGCAACCCATGCACGTTCATATGCAACCTCAGGCAGTACCTAAGATTTAGATCGTATATAGATTTACCAGGTGGTAGGCTGCCGCCCGGGGCAGTACCACCGCCACACCCAATTCTACCGTGAAGCTATTTATTGTGTTTCGAAAAGAGGGTGTGCATTCCGGAGTTCACTACATACGAGGCGACCATCTTAGTACTTAGAAGTGGCAACGCAACTATTTGCGGTCTCAGGCAGGACTAAGGTATTGCCTCAAGTTGCAAGTGGATGTCCAAGGGTTGCAGTGACCACTTAACACCAGGTGGCCTGCATGCTCGTTTGCTATTTTTATTCAATAATTAAAAAAATAAGTAAAAATATATACGTGTGGCTGGTTTTGAGCGCGGAGGTCTATTGAAGGCCAACCGGCTGTGTGTGTTACCGCGTTATATCGCACCACAGATAAAGAAAATACGTGACGTCATAGTACAAACATCAAAATATGTTAATAACAGACAACAAACGATCAACCCGATCAAATCAAAACCAACACCATTCCTAATCGAATTAATATATATCAGCAGGCACCTGGCAGGCTGTAATAAACTAATTAGTTTCGCTCGTACAAGCGGTGCTTTACGTTGTTTGATCGTTGAATGAGCTGACCGCGTTATAACGGATGGTTCCCAATGATTGTTATTAAACTTATTTATTCGCAATAAGCTATCCACAGGCCGGCCTCCTGCTCTAGTAGTTAGCGACCCGACTGCTAACCCTCCCATTTCTGCCTGAAGCACTACCTAATACTACTTTAAATTTTATTGACTTTCATTACGTAAATAATATCTTATATGTAAGAGCGCGAAGGTCTTGCTTCCATCCAGGGCCTGGAACCTCACGTTGCTCAGAGGTTCCAGGACCCAAGATTGGTGATGAAGGGCGGTCGTCCATTTAGATGAATAAAGAAAACACTTCTTCAAACAAAGTGACAATTTATTGCTACAAATCAGTCCGACTAGGATAAGCTAGAACTGTGTAGCAGTTACTCTAGTAGATGTTACTCCTTCGAGCGACAAATACAGAGTGAGCGCTGCGACCGAACACCGGCTTTTATATTCACCGAATGTAGTGGGGATGGTACACTTACTACACAGTTGTAAACATTCAAGGCTTAATTAAAAATTCCCTAATTAAAAATCATTAATTTTTACAATAACTTTGCATCAATAATTATTATTTAATTAATTAATAGCTAATATTGTCGTATGTGAATTTTTTAATATGGCAACAAATTAATATTTGACATCTTCACGGTGACATATGGCAACAATTTTACTATTTGACGTTGTCACGGCGACACGGCCATACTGACTGTTGGTGCGTGCTCTGCGCCAACGGCTCATTGCGACGTTAGTGTTTGGAATTCTGTAAAGAGAATAAACATTTTTTTTTTATTATTATTTTTTTTTTTTTTTTTTCGTAAAGTTTCGTCAAATAGAGCTACGTTACTAGCACTACTTGAATATCAGTCGTTGGTTTTTGTAGATAGATTTGTAGAACTTTGCAAATTCGTATTGTGTGCATGCACTCCACGTGTCATGTCACTAGTTTGCAGATGTTTGTAGAACTTCTCGTTGTAATTTTACATGCACTCCACGTGCCATGTAAATGGTTTGTAGACATTTGTAGGCATGCTTGCTGTAGCAACACTCCACGAGTGAATGCACAGTTCATTATGATTATGTACGGTCCTAAAATGGAACTACACAAGCGTGCGTTCAATTACGTACAATTGTTTGTTTGGTAAAGAATTTTAATAAAAAAAATAGAACTTGCCGGGTCATAGTTGATCAGTTGGTATAGATGAGATACCTGCATCAATAGTTGGCGTATCGCTGTCATCACTGCAGTTTATCGGCGACACTGCCATCTGCTCGCTTGGACTAGGCGCTTTTCGCAATTGGTCGTGGGCAACCTTTCGTGGTCTACCTCTGCCTACAACGCGTTTAACGAGGTAACGGTCGTTATCTAATACTTTGTAGATTTCATAAGGATCACTGAATTTTAAGTCCAAGGATGTTTGGTTTCTTGGATTATTTTTAATCATAACGTAGTCTCCACGGTTAAAATGCTGAATTTTAGCTCGGCCTTGGTCGAAACGTTTTTTGGCTTTAGCAGCTAATTCCGTTGTCCGTTTTTTGACATGTTGGTCTAACTTTTCCAAATCTATACTGTTGTTCTCAATATCAACTAGGCTTATTAATTCTGGTGGAACAGAATGTTGACGCCGCGTAAGTATAAATAATGGAGAGAGACCTGTTGTTTTGTGAACTGTACAATTAAGGGCAAGCTGTAACCCTCCTAATGCGGTATGCCATTCGGAAATTTCATAGTTCTTAATCATCACTAATCCATTTTTTAAGATTGACATAACACGCTCTACCTGCCCATTTGCTCGGCTTATCCCTGGCGATATAGAGTGGATATTTATTCCAAAATTGTCACAATAATTTTTGTACGCTCCTAAAAATTCGCGGCCTCCGTCGACGATAATTTGTTTTGGAGCGCCAAATAAGTGAACCACTTGCTTTAAAGCAGCCAAGGTACTATGGTGGCTTTTATCATTGGCGTGATATAGCAAGATGTATTTGGAGAATGCATCAATGGTGACAATTACATATTGTTGATCGGTAGGTGTACCCAATTTGCCAGTAATGTCCATATGAATAACTTCGAATGCGGTTGTGGGTTTTGGAATTGGATGCATTTGGACCTGAATTGAACCTGAACGACTTTTTGATGTTTTACAAATAATGCAATTGTCTATGAATGTGCGAATTATGCTATTCATTTTGGGGAACCAATAGGTTTCTTTAATTTTGTACAAGGTTTTCTCCCAACCAACATGCTTAAGAGAATTGTGGTAAGCACTTATAAGACTATACTGGAATGCAGTTGGCACAACTGTTAAATTTTGGGGTCCTATAATAGGATCTGAAAAGGATTTTTTAAGAACTTCATTGTCAAGAAAGAAATCAGGAACAGAAGTGCCTTCATTAAGTTGGTTAATAATGGGTTTCAAATTAGGGTCCCGCCTTTGTTCGACCTTTAACCAGTCCAAATCTTTCGTCATCATATTAATATTAGCTCTAGTAAGCACGGGGTTTCGACTAAAAAAATCTGCATGTTGCAGTCTATCTCCTTTCCTGTACTCCACGTCAAAGTCAAAATGTTGAAGGAACGCCCACCAACGGTGAATGCGTGGAAGAAGGTCTTGTTTATGCTTAGATGCTTTTAAAGAATTACAATCGGTTATTAACTTGAATTTCCTACCATACAAATAGTGACGAAAGTGCTTAATAGCACGAACCACTGCAAGGGTTTCAAGTTCATACGAGTGATATCGACTTTCGGCATCAGTAGTTCGCATACTCATGTAAGCGACTGCATGCTGTCGATTGTTTATAACCTGAACAAGTACTGCCCCATAACCAAGAGAGCTTGCGTCGGTATATAATTCAATTTTGGCATCTTCTTGGAAAATAGTTAATACAGGCTCAGCTGTTAAATATTGAATTATAATGTTACGTGCAGTTTCATGTTCATGAGTCCAATTCCACTTAGTGCCTTTTTTTGTTAAAGCATAAAGAGGAATCATTACGCGTGAAAAGTTAGGTATAAACTTCCGGAAGTACCCCGCAAGGCCATTGAACTGCCGAACTTGCTTAACTGTGGTTGGTATAGGAGATTTCACCAAAGCCTCAACTTTTCGAGGACTGGGACGCACCTGTCCGTCTGAAATAACATTGCCCAGATATTCAACAGATTTTTTAAAAAAAGAGCATTTTTTTGCATTGATGGAGAACCCATTTTTATGTAATGCAATTAAAATTTTTTCTAAATTCGTTAATCCTTCCTCAAAATATGTGCTTTTGCACAATACATCATCAATGTACACCTGAGCAATATCACCAAGAAGACCTTCTAATGCCCGATTAATACAACGTTGGTATACAGCAGGTGCATTACAGAGACCAAATGGCATTGTTAAAAATTCAAATAGCCCATCTGGTGTTATAAATGCTGTTTTTTCGACGGAATCTGGTGCAACGGGTATCTGGTGAAACCCAGAGGCCATATCTAGGGTTGTGAAATAACGACTTTTTGATAATTGATCAATTTGATCAGCAATTAAGGGCAAAGGGTAGTGGTCGCGAACCGTATTAGCATTTAGTTCACGGTAATCCACGCACATTCGGTCATCACCATTCTTTTTTTTGACTAAAATTGTAGGACTTGAAAAAGGAGATTTGCTTTCTTGAATTATCTTATGGTCTAGTAATTCTTTTAGAATACCTTTTACTTTAGCCCGTTCGACTGAATTTAAACGATAGGGCCTACGTTCAACGATTTTTTCGGGATTTTTTAGTCGAATTTCTAGTTGACCTGTTTTAACACGGCTGTCAGCATATCCTTGCGTGAACATATGCGAAAATCGGTCAAGAAGAGCAAGCAGACGTGTGATCTCTGTTTTGTCCGTAAGGTCACAGTCAATGCTTTCAAAGAATGGGAGCGAACTTTTTAAGTGCATGACATGACATGGTTGTTGGATTAATTTAGCACCACCATAAGTCACAATGACAGAGAGCCCAGTTTGCTCTAGGAGATTGGTTCCTAACAAAACATCAAAAGAAAGTTCATGATCCGGTAAGACGCAAAATAAGACTTCGATGTGAATATCGTCTATTGAGCATGTACTTCGCACAGTCTGAAGAGACATCGTAGGAACGGATCCAACTCCTTTTAAATATGTTACGACATATTCACGGCGACCAGGAATTTTGGCAGCAATAGATTCCCTGATAACAGAACAGTCTGCTCCACTATCAAACAATGCGTTCAGAAATAAGTTGTTAATTTTAACAACCATGGTAGTCAGTTTCGGTCTACCAATATTGTTAACTTGTTTAGATGAAAGATCTTTATTCCTTTTGAAACATTTGTCAATAGTGTGTCCTTCTATTGAACAATATGTACACAAGGGTTTTATAGGATTGTCATGGGACAACTTGGATGCAGAAGCAGAGCTTGGGCGTGAATATCGAGAAAGACTGGATCCCGATTTTGTATTAAAATAGCAATCTTCTAAGATATGACCCTTTTTTTGACACTTTGTGCAAAAGGAAAAGGACTTTGAATCCTGATGTAATGTGAAACGAGAGCGTTTACTACGTGGAGGTCCCGAAGAGAAATTATCATGGCCACGTTTGTTTGATCTAATAGAAGCGGCTACAGAAATTAATTCGGGCACAGAACAAGCCCTGGCATTCATTAGCTCGATTCTAAGTTTTTCGTCAGTGACGCTACCGATAACAGCTTCCACAGCATCTTCTTGACTTAGTTTATCCTTTGTCACTCTGCGCCACAAGATCCATGCCGTAGAAAGAAACTCGGATATGTCCATATTGGAATCGTAGGTATGTTCTTTGAACCTAATGATATCTCTGGAATATCGATTTTCAGGCTCGAACGTGGTGATTAAGTTTTCTTTAAGTTCTCTCCAGGATGTTGTTGTCACAAGCCATTTGTCAGCCCAAAGCTTCGCTCGACCTTTCAATAAGGAAGTAGCTTTCATCCGTACTTCATAATCTTGTAGTTGATAGTGGTTTTTGGCATTGCTGATATGGTCGCACCATTCTCTTATGCCAACACTTCCATCAGGGTCAAAAGTTGGGAGGAAGATGTCCGTAATCTTCACTTTCGTTTCTTGGGGTGCAGCGAGTCGTTCTGTCATCTGTTTCATCATCTTCATTACTTCAAGCAGGAATTCCGCAGGTACGTTACCAGGAATGGTGTGGACTTGATGTACTGTTGGTTCTTGCGTTGCAGGTTCAACAATTGCGGGTGTGGCGTGAGAGATCTCCGCTTCTGATGTAAGAGCGCGAAGGTCTTGCTTCCATCCAGGGCCTGGAACCTCACGTTGCTCAGAGGTTCCAGGACCCAAGATT